>NW_024121213.1:117442-275245 GCF_016745375.1 Pimephales promelas | reverse complement strand
ATAGAGAGATGTTAATTGAGGCAGCAACATACAAACTTTCTAGAACAACATGACCTGAATAGCTGGTTTTTATGGAGGACAGTGAAGAGGAAGAGGGTGCAAATCAAACAGCTCATTCTCAGACTACACAGCAAACAGCTTAAGTTTTTAGTGCTTTGTTTGAGGTTTTTAGTGCTCTGTCCTATCTATTATCAACATATAATAGATGGAACAGAACAAGAAAGGCAATTAATAATCTGTCATTGCGTCACTGCATTATGATATGAAAGGCTCAGTACAGTGTGGCACAAAACGCTTATGCGCATCCCGAGTGGAGAATGATGCGCTTAAAGCCACATGGAGTTACAGCGCACAGCGCATCGAGTCCGCATTGATGCAAGCTCTACAATACACTTCTTTTTGATAGTCAAAGCGGGGGTTACGTTTTTACACGTCGTACAGAATAACCCTAAAGGCACCAAGGTGGCGGTGCCACCGGCTTTATATTAAATATAAATATAGCTGTGAGCAGCGATAAAGCGCCAAAGCCGGCGGTACCACCATCCCGGTGCCTTTGGGTAACTAAAGGCATCGGGTTGCGGTGCCACCGGCTTGGGCCCGCAATCGCTGCTCGCAGCTATATTTTATTATTATTCTTCTTCTTTTTATTTTTCTGCTACCTTTTGGGCATTTTTGGGGCCCTTAACATGCTCGAAAACTCTTGAAACTTTGCACACGGGTCAGAACCCGCGGCCATCAGAGCCGGGCTGAAGATGGTACCCGGGCGTGGCAGGGCGGCTCGTCAGCGCCCCCTGGAACGGGGTCCGAACACTTGGTCCATAACTCAAACACGCTTGTATGTAATAATATGAAACTCGGTACACATGTTGATCTCATCGTTTCATCTATACCTCGCGCTCTTACTTTTTACCCCAGCCCAACAGGAAGTCGGCTATTGAGGTTTGTTTGTAAAACGCTCGCAATGGAATGTCATATACTCCTCCTAGAGCTTTGATCCAAATTCGACGAAACTCGGTCAGCGTGAAGTCAAGACATTGAGGATGAAAGTTTGCGAGGGGATTTTTGATATCTCGAACGGTTTGCCGTGGCGAGGAAACGAAATCATGGCGAGAAACGTGAAACAGGAAGTGTGTTATAACTTCAGCATACATTAACTGATCTTGATGAAACTTCAGCAGTGTGTTCGCTGTAAGAGGACGATCACATGGATGTGACTATTGTGAGTCAAAGTTATAGCGCCACCAACTGGCAGCAGGAAGTGTGTCACTTTCAAAATGCTTTGATATCACCCTTTTATTTTTACCCGATTTGCTTCAAACTTCATCTGTATAATGTAAACATACGGCAGATGTAGACCTGTGAATGGATTCTTGATATCTTTGAAACTGTTGCCGTGGCGACGCATCAAACTTTACCCTTCTTTTAGGATGCTTTTAGGATGCTTTTGAGACCCTTAGCATGCTTCAAATTGCATGAAACTCGACAGACACATCACATTTATTAGCCAGTAGACATGTGCAAAGTTTCAGAAACGGGCGTGGTGAGGGCTCAGTAGCGCCACCTTTTGACAAAAGTGGGGTTGTTAGTTTTATCTACAGTTACAAAAATCGGTATGTATATTGTACTCCTCGAGCCGGACAACTTTCTAATTGACACTCATTAGCTAGGACCCACAGAAAGTCAGATATGTTTGTTTGAATGTAGAGAAAATCTCAGAATTTTGCCAGTCTCTCAGTGTCTCTCTGTGTGAGTGAGAGGAGGGGCGCCTGTCAGGTTAATTTTAACCCTTTATTTGCTGTGTGCGACTTCTCTGGCATTTTCGGGGGCCTTAACATCCTCGAAAACTCTTGAAACTTTGCACACGGGTCAGAACCCATGGCCATCAGGGCCGGGCTGAAGCTGGTAACCGGGCGTGGCAGGGCGGCTCGACAGCGCCCCCTGGACTGGGATTCGAACATTTGTCCATAAATCAAACACACTTGCATGAATTAATATGAAACTCGGTACAATTATAGATCACATCAGGCCAAACAACTTTCGTGCTCTAAGTTTTTATGACAGTTCAAATGGAAGTTATTTATGAATTATGAATTATGGGTTGTTTGAATAATTGTCCTAGGAGAAATACATCAAATTACAAACGCATGTGTTTACCAATCACAACCAACTCGGTGTGCATGAAGTCAAGACATTGAGGATGCTCAATTCCGGACGGATTTTTGATATCTCGAACGGTCTGGCCGTGGCGAGGAAATGAATTTTATGACTAAAAAAGGACACATAAAGTGTGTTATAACTTTGCTCAATTTACCTACAGTTACAAAACTTACCACGTATATTGTTCTCGTCAAGCCGATCAACTTTCCAATTTAAAGTCATTCGCTCTGAGCAACAGAAAGTCAGATATTGTAGTTTGAATGGATTTACTTCCCCTGCGATTCTCTCTCTCTCTCTCTCTCTCTCTGTGTGTGTGTGTGTGTGTGTGTGTTTGTGTGTGTGGGTGGGTGTGTGTGTCTGTGTGGGGAGGGGAGGGCTGTTGTCTGTGTTTATGTGTGTGTGTGTGGCTGGCTGCGATTTTTCCTACAAGTCCTTGTCTCTAAGTCCTTGTCTTTTTGCATAACAATTTTGCATAACAATATTTTTAAATGACAAAATAGGCATATAACCCCCATCTTTTAAATGTATAGTTTTCTTTAAATAAAAGTAAGATTGTATTTGTAATTGAAGTTGAATGAATTTAAAATTCATGTGCTATATTTCAATATATTTGTTTTCCTTAAGATTTTAAAACACTAACTTCATTCTTATCTGAATTACAAATATTTGTTTCTGTATAAAATAATACTCTGACTAAAAACACATTTGATGTTTTTTTTGTATTTTTATTTACATGTATTTGTGTGTGTGTGTGTGTGTGTATAAAGTGCAGGGTTTTATTTAGATAAAGTAGAATTTCTATAACTATGTGTTGAACTAATAAATCACTCTTGTGTGTGTTAAACACAATCTACTTAATACAGACAACTTCATTATAAAGATAAATAACAAATCCCAAAAATATATGATTATAATCTATGACAAAAAAAGCCATTACAAACTATATTAGTGGAAAATACACATTGCTCTTTGTATTGTTGTAAAATATTCATGAAAAACAAGATAACAAAAATCAAAAAGATAAATTATTTTAGATATAGCCATGTTTTAAATGTATAGCAGAGATGTTAAATGAGGCAGCAACATACAAACTTTCTAGAACAAAATGGACCTGGATAGCTGGTTTTTATGGAGGACAGTGAAGAGGAAGAGGGTGCAAATCAAACTGCTCATTCTCAGACTACACAGCAAACAGCTTAAGTTTTTAGTGCTTTGTTTGAGGTTTTTAGTGCTCTGTCCTATCTATTATCAACATATAATAGATGGAACAGAACAAGAAAGGCAATTAATAATCTGTCATTGCGTCACTGCATTATGATATGAAAGGCCCAGTACAGTGTGGCACAAAACGCTTATGCGCATCCCGAGTGGAGAATGATGCGCTTAAAGCGACATAGAGTTACAGCACACAGCGCATCGAGTCCGCATTGATGCAAGCTCTACAATACACTTCTTTTTGATAGTCAAAGCGGGGGTTACGTTTTTACACGTCGTACAGAATAACCCTAAAGGCACCAAGGTGGCGGTGCCATCGGCTTTACATTAAATATAAATATAGCTGTGAGCAGCGATAAAGGGCCAAAGCCGGCGGTACCACCATCCCGGTGCCTTTGGGTAACTAAAGGCATCGGGGTTGCGGTGCCACCGGCTTGGGCCCGCAATCGCTGCTCGCAGCTATATTTTGTTTTTGTTTTTGTGAACTACATTCCAAGTCTTCTGAAGCCATTCAATAGCTTAATGTGACGTAAAGATTAATATATAGGTTGTTAAATCAAAGTTGTTAAAAGCTGTCTGTCATTTTCCATCCACCATTCAAACAGCACCTTATTATGACATGCTGACGCACGGTTAAACACTCTTCAAGATCATTCAATATTCCCATTATTATCCTTGATTTATAGATACAGGTCTGTGGTTTTGCATAAGAGGACTTTATCTTGCTGGAGTTTATTCCTGTTTCTAAATCATGTGACTTGCAACCGGACATCTGTTAAATCATAAATCTGGTGTAGAGAGAACTATGAATTGTTTAAAATTGTTAAAAGAAAAAGCTCAGTAAACAAGCCTGGTAATACCAGCCTCTGCTACTTCACTTTGCTTCATAGACAGAGTCTGGAATGGCATAGTAGAGAAGTCTTTTCTCTCTCACTAGGGGGCACTTGTCTGAAGTTTAAAATCATTGGTTACCCGTAAGCCTATCAGATAAGTTTATTTATGACGTATGTTATGTGCCGACACAGGCACATCGAACCACAGACATCATGCATCAAACTCAAATCTATGATCGAACTTAGACCTGCTGTAAACACTTGATGATGCGAGCGAAATACCAGAGTGAACATGGCTGTAAATGACTTTTGCATATTATGCGAAGTTAATCTACGCATCCACGGTACAATCACGGCCTCTAAACTTATTTTTGCCAGAGTAAAACAAGAAAATATTTGTAGCCAACTCTCAAGTTTAGGATTAGATCTTTTAAACACAGCTTTTTGTTCCTCTAGCCTGGTAATACCAGACTCTGCTACTTCACTTTGCTTCTTAGACAGACGTAACTAATGGTAACAACTGATAAATTAAACCAGTTGGGAGTAGAGCTACAACATCACCTCCATTTAAAAGGTTTATCAAACACTCCTCTTGTTCTGGCTTCAGTTTGAAAAACCCCAGAATGTTCTCCATAACAGAGTGAATAGCATCTCGTTTCCCATTCGATTTCTCTAACCTACAATGTAAAACTTGGCGCTTCGCGTCCACGTCACGGCTCTCAGCCCACCCTCTGTTCGTTGATTGGCCGGCCATCGAAGGCAGCTGGAAAACTGAAAGATTGGCTGCTATCTCAGACAGACTACAAGAGCGAAATGAAATTAGCATAAGTAGGAAGTCTGACGTAGTCAAGCTACCAGTAAACTGTTGCATAGATATAACACGCTACACATCAATATCTCTTCCCCATGCTCTTGCTGCTAAATTATCCAAAAAAGACAATATTCACAACAAAACTAAAAAAAAAAAAAAAAAATAGAAGTTTGTTAGACTGTTCTTAAGTGCAATTTTTTTAAATATTCTTAGGAATACTTTCATTAGAATATTTTCTTCAACATACCTTCTGATGTTCATTCATGTCTATTTCATGCTATAACTAGAATTAAAGTGAAAGATGCAAGGACGAAGAGTGAATCCAATAGCAAGCACTTTAATAATAATAATAATAATAATAATAATAATAATTCAAAAGATAATCCAGTGAACAGGAACAAAGAGACCTGTAACAGCAAACATTACAACATCAAGAACTCACAAAGACTGAACTAGACACAGGGCCAAAGAGTATAGAAGGACAAGAGGCGAAACTCTGATGCTTTTTTGGTAACAACCACTAGATGGCGCTTCGGTAGCGCGGCCGCCATATCGGGGTGAAAATTCCAACTGGAGTTACTGGACAACAGCACAGATAACAGTTTTTTGAGGTAGTTTTTTTTTTTCTTGCAATAGTCAGTATTTCCATTGTAGCAACTTTACACTTTTACTACTATTATTAGTTACCAACTCCACTAGGCCTGAAATATATTTTGGACGTTTTAATCCCCTGGATCATACTACAAACATGATGATCATTGATGCACTGTGTCCGTTATCCTATAAATAATTGCCACTTTGGACATTGGCTGTATTCTTGCTGTATTGGCTGTATTCTTGCCTATCACACTTAATGTGGAGAATAATATAATGAATTAAATCCTTGAACTTCCCTGTCTCAAGTAATGTGGGGGTAAAAGCCCGGTTAAGTAGCAACTTCTTTTTAACTGCTATAAAGTTAACTGTTGTGAGTTAAATAATCACCTAGCCAAATTATTTCAACCTAAAAATGATCTCTGCACTGGACTAAATATATGTATATTATATGACTGCCGAGTCGCTTTCACCCCAAAATGGCGGAAGCGTAGGGCTGCTGCTGGGCGCTGGTCTTGCAATGGAACGTTCTATTGGCTTTCACTTCTTGTTAATATACGTTCTTTGACAGGGCTTAAATACACAGGAAAACAAGATAAGGGGGCGTGGCTAATAAGAAACACCTGGGAACAATGAGACACATGGCAAACAGGAAATCACATGACAGACAAGAACAAGGAACAAGACACAAAACCCAAACCGTGACAAAAGTGAATACAGGATCACTTGAACTGAAGTGGTTACAGCAATGTCACACCACATTAAAGACTGTTAACATCATTGTTCGATAGTGTTATGAAATTGACATTTTTTTTTTTCTTAAGAAGAACATGACAGGTTTGGGTGTTGTCTGATTGTATGACGGGTTCATGCTAAAGACTCGCTGATCAACGATTGGTCTGCCAGGAGATTATCGTAATACTATTAATAAGCGAACACACTATTTTCATTCCGACTGGCTTGAGTGCTGACAGGAGTTCAGCACTTTTTATGCTCTGTGTATTTTATATAGATAGTTTTTGTGCAATGCAGCAGAAAATTATGTTATATAAAAATAGATATATAAACTATAGTTGCTAATGAACTTTGTATTTAGTAAATGGACTTATATAACACTTACACAGACCCAATGGCTACCAAAGCGTTTTTACATTTTGCCTCACATTCACTCACCAACGGTGGTGACAGCAAAGCAAGCGGCCATCCAGCTTGTCAGGAGCAGCTGGGGTTGGGTGTCTTACTCATGGAGTTCACGACACTTGGTCAGGTGGAACCAGGGATTGAAACACCAACCTTCTGGTTTGTAAACAATGTACATGAGCCACTGCCGTCCAATCTATTACATGTTCAGTACTGACAAACTGCTGTCATGTTCAGTTGCAAATGTTTTCCAATTATAACAAAAAGCCTATTATTACAGATGTTTTTTTTTTTTCTGTTTTTCAGTTAAACTGTGGCTAATGACCAATAACACAAGACAGTGTTTTCACTTTTCAGAGTGTCAAACATATTTTAGAAAACGATAATGATGAAGTGAATTCTGAACAATGTGTAAAAATGGGTAACACTTTATTTTGATGGTCACTTTTGAACATTCTGTTGACTATAAGTAACTTTGCAACTACATGTCAACTAACTCTCATTAGAGTATTAGTAGACTGTCTGCTTAATATCTGCCTCTTTATTGTGATGCTCCTCCAACAAACATTCTACTGACTATAATAAAGTCAAATTCGGTCTGACAGTTAATAGTAGTAGCACAATTAAATATTTATAGGGATCAAACATAAAGTCTTGCTCCCCAAATTCACCAATTTTTAAATTTTAATTAAAAAACCCCCCACAGGTATAGCTACAGGGTGTCCGCGGGGTTTTAAAAAGTATTAAAAAGTGATAAATCAGAATTGTCAAATTTAAGGCCATTAAGTGTTAAATGTAGTCTGAGAGCTATTATTTTTTTAATAATTAGGTATTATTTTTTTCAGACTATCAGGTGTCCTATTTTGTGTTTGCGTTAGTCCGTATAAATATGGGCTTTAGCTATGGGCACAATCAAAGATCTTTCATCTCTGTCTATGTTTGATGCTGACGTCATATTCAGTGGCTGGACGATATGACGATATATAGAGGCTATATAACCCTGATATAAGTGATCACCCGGATTTAGACCTACCTATATTGTATTTATATAAAGCGTTCACAGGCAAATTTGCTTTAGCCTATGTAGATCTATTGCTTTTGTTTCCCTTTTATTGAAATAAGGCAAACATAAATGTTAGGCAACACGATTGCTGGCTGCATGTCAATATCCATGGATAAATTGTTAGTCCAACTATATTGAGTCCAACTATATTGAGTCCAACATTTAGTTTAAATTGATCAAATTGTTAGTTTTAGTCGCATTTTCGTTTAATAGTTTCCCCTATTAAATCCAGTCACACAGCAGATCTTTTGCCACTCAGTCAGGTTGAGGGGGGTTGTACCGGCGGGAAAGTGATGTCAATGCATTCCCTCTATGTGTGTAAAAAAACATCAATGTCAACTGGATAGGAGCTAATGCACTTCGGTCACAAATGCAATCCACTAAACATAAAATGGAATGCGTGCTCTAAATCTATTCATTTTTGAATGTTATAATTGTCAAAATCTGTGTAATAGAAAGGTCGCTGGTTAACACTTGCAATTCAGTGTCGTGATGGTTAAAAAAAAAAATTCTGAAGGTAGTAAAAAAGGTATTAAAAAGTAGTAAATTTAACTTAAGGATTACTGTATATACCCTGAGCTAGAATACATAGGACATGGTTTTGGTGTCCCCCTTTGTGTTGTGTTGTATACCCCAATTTGATTCCACTGCATGTGGACACAACAAAGAGGACACCCACTACATCAGAGACAGGCAGAGAAAGACGAATGAGGTGAGACAGGCATAAATTGAATGAGAGAACTGTGTCTGTGTGTGTGTGTGTGTGTGTGTGTGTTGTAGTGTTTATAACCCTTTTTAGGTTTGTTTAAAGGTGCTGTATGCGATTTTTAGCGGCCTCTAGCGGTGATGTTTCAGAATGCAACAAGATCGTGCTCGTGTGCGTGCTAGATCTCAAGAGCGAGCAGTCACTACCGTCCACACGGAGACTTTCAACGTGACGGCGAAATAATCACACAACATGCTGGAAACTAATGTAAACTCCCACTGCAGGTACAATAATAGCCTACTTTTATCAGCTTGACGTTGAAATAATGCTCTGTGCTCGTACCATGATAATGTTACAATAAACTGCATTTAGCCGACATGTGATGTTATAAGCCATTTCACTAACTATTTTCGTGTATCTTTCACAATCAGCAATGTCAACATAGGTGAATGTTTAATATGATAACGAAAACGGTTAGTGAACTAAACTGAACAGTTTCAGTGTATCAGTGAGATCGTAGGAAGTAACATTACTGTACTGAACGTGTCTGGAAATGTGTATTATAAACAATGTGATAGTAGTGGGATGAGTGACGTTAGTCAGTAAGTTAGATCTAGTAAATAAAATAAGTTACATTCTAAAGCACCGACTTTTTGTTATCCTGGAACATTCTTTTGCATGCATGTCATGTTTCATGTAGTTTACCTTGCTATTTCACTTTAGTTTACTATGTTGATCCGCGTTTTCATCCGGAGTCGATCAGATTCACGTTTTGCCTGACGAGCTTGGGCAGATAAAACTTTTTTTGTTTTTTATATTTATGTGGAGTTTGTGTTGGAGTCTGTGTTGTGCTGGAGGCAGGACATTTTGGGCTGTTATCAGACTCCATGTCGTCAGCTGAAGTGCCGTTGGTCGCATGGTTGATTGTATAGAGACTGGATAGAGACATGGTTGACTGGATAGAGAGGCTCGGGAGCGCGCATGCACGTCACATCTGATGGATTTCGCAGGAAATCCGACTCGGAGACTTCACTTATAAATATGAATATTGGCCTTCAGAGGTAATAGCAAAACCTGAAAAGTGGATCATTGCAATGTGTGATTACAACCCCTTCAAACACAGGCAATAAAAAAAGGTTTCATTTTTTAAAACGGTCTAAAAAACAGATTTTTTTTTTAACGGTCTAACTCCACAATTCAGTACTTCACAGTTCACAGTCTTTGTAATGTGTTTTAGCAATACATTTATAACATGTATAATGTGTTTAGATTTTTTTTTAGAGACTGTAAACACAACATTGTTCAATTGCTCAGACTTTGTTTCATATCAAAAGTTGCAGAGCACAATGCTTATTGTGATTATAGAATGGCATGCAGGCATGGTAAAATATTGTTTAGTGAAGACTTGTTCACACATAAACTGAAAACAGCATGGACTAAAAGGTCTTGGTTCATCAAAACAAAGCTTGATTCAAACAGAGAAAACCGGTATAACCCAGCCCAGCAGCCCGACGGCGTCCACAAAGCTGGCATGTTTACCTGTTTATCCACGTTGTGTTCATGAAATAGTCAAGTCACCTTTATTTATATAGCGCTTTTTACAATACAGATTGTGTCAAAGCAGCTATCACTGTAACAGTGATAACATGAAAATAATACAACACAGATAAATAATATGATAGACACTTTTGGCAAATCCGCCATTTGGCAATTAAATGTCACCATTTTTGGTCAATGCTTTTGGCCCTCCAAAACCATTTAGGCCGAACCAGAAAATTAATTTTCAGCCAAATATTTCATTTTATTTCCCAAATAAAAACTAGACTCTCTCACTAGCTAAATATGATATCTGGAGAAAGCTATCCGTTAACATTAGCATTCATCTTAATTGCTATAACTTGGCTTGAAGATGTAACATTTCAACATTTAAGAGTCATGTTCCACCATTTAATTAAAAAAATCCCATAAGCATCCCAAGAGGTTTGGGTTAAGCTCTGAATACACACTGACCCTATCTCTCTGTCCGTCTATCTGTCTATCTCTAGGTTCAAGCTGAGGTTACATTCCTAATGTTCTGACAACCAACAAACACTGTAACTCAACCAGTCCTTCTCTCCTCCTAGGTCTCTCTGTTCATTTTTAGGAGCTTTTAACTCCTCTTTCCTGACAGACACTATGTCTCCCTTTCTCTCTGTGCCTGCTGTAATCACCCATTTATTCATCTATGGGTTCAGGTCTGGGTCTGGGCTTGTTTAGCTCTCATTACGAGTGGCCCAAAGGGCGCTGGGAGAGGACGGGAGGGGGTATTAATCAGATTTGGGTTGGTTAAGCCCAGCTTAAGTGTGTTAGCGGGGTAGAAACAGGCCCTATGGGAGAGCAGTCACACACACACACACACACACACTTATCTATTAGATTATGCACTGCCTTGCGGTGACAGAGTGTTTTGAATGTGAGGACCCAAGGCATTTCTTTTTTGAGCTGATCAAAATTTAACATCAATCGAGACAAACAGATCCCAACTTGATACAAATGGTATGTCTGTTCCATTCTATTTTTGACAAACCAAAACTAATTAACAGTCCTGAAAATGAATTGTCAAACATCACGTCTACTGTAGAGAGACGCTACTTAAAATAGCAACCAGGTTACTGGGTATAAACCGTAACTAACACGACGCCAGTCAATGGCATATTTCACAACAGCTTTTATAGTTGGTTATTTTGTGAAGAAACTTGAGTCACATGGGTTGCGTTGTTTAAAATAAACATTTAGAAAAATTTGTTGTCAGTTTAGCTATGCGATGTATCAGATATTTCACAATACATCCACAATGGTTTTGCTGGTTTAGCTCTTTAGGAAACGTAAAGGCCAAATAAAATCCTTCCTTGTCTCGCATGACAGAGATGTGTAACGATAAAAAGCTGAGGCTTTTTTTCAGGTGGAATCTGCGATCTCTGACCCAGTTTGTTTGCTGGATTCCATGGCTGCAATACGATGTGTGTGTTTTACGCCAACTGGCATAAAATACTATTAGAATACTATTGGGTAAATTATTAGTGGGCGGGAACACATAGACCAAAACAAAAAACAGTCATTTCAACACAGAATGCACATTTCAAAGTAAAATAACTTGGCTATAGCATTGTTTTTCAGAGAAACAAAAATGCGAACTCAGCATGTTTCATTATTAACTGCAAATATATTATGGTAATTTTCTACTTTACTACACTTTTACTACACTTTACTACACACACACAAAAAAAAAACAAGTCATCGTTTGTCCATGGTCTTGTGTTAATTTTTCATGCTGGTGTTTCCTGTTATTGTTCCTTGTGTTTATTAAATGTGATTTCACAGTTTATCTGCGTCAAGCCTCTTGAATCTGGATTATCAAGTCAAGCCAGCGTATGACAAGTACTTAAGTATTTAAACTGCTTTGAACTTCAGTAGCAAAAATGGCAATAGCTGGAGCCTCAATTCATTTCCATGAATCAGTTCAAATAGTCAGCTTCAATTAAATAAATATTCTTGGTTTTAGACTCTTACCACTTTTCATAATAAGATGTTTCAGTAAAAACAAAAGTAGGTAAATTTTAGTTTATAACCATATATTGGTACAATTATAACTATATAATATATATAATTATAATTTAGGATATAAAAATAATCAAATATTATTCATTTAATAGCCTCAAATAAGTGAAAACAATAATTCTTTTGAACTTTACATTTTAGCCATTTCAGAAAAAATACATAAAAATGACATCTTTATTGTATTGTGTTTTTATATTGTTTATTATCCAATACTTGTTGTAATATCAGAGTTATTTCTCAGTATGTTTAGAGCATGTGTTCATGCTGAGCAGAGGAGATTAAAAGACTCCCTGCCTACACACACCTCCTGTTTATATCACACTCAGGTTGGGTTTCCATGTTTTATGGTCAAATTCCATAGACATAATGATTTATTATTTTACAAACTATATATTATATCCCCTAACCCTACTCCTAAACTTACCCATCACAGAAAACTTTAATTTTGTAATTTTGAAAAAACACAAATTTAGCATGTTTTATAAGTTATCTCTCTCTCTCTCTCTCTCTCTCTCTCTCTCTCTCTCTCTCACACACACACACACACACACACACACCTGTGTTCAGTGTTTCTAGTGTGCATATCCAACGCATTCTCATCCTTTAACGTCATATAGAACGATAAAGGGTGCCATGTGCGTAGTATAGCGCCGTTTTTGCATATAGCGTTCTATATGACGTTAAAGGATGAGAACGGGCTGGCATATCCATATCTGTATCAATACTAGACAATGGACTCAAAGCAACCGACCGATACTTCGTGTCTGGCAAATATTGCTAAATGGTAACGCTTTAGATTAATGCACAGAAAGTACTGTTTAATCAATATGAATTTACAACGCAACTTTCGGTAATTATAGTGTACCTATGACGTACTTACATGTAAGTATAAAGGAACAATATGTAGCGTTTGGGGAATAAATGGATAAGTACCAGGAGAATTAAAAATATTTATACTGTAAGTATTATAGACCTAAGGGGAACTTATTCTACTATTATGATTAGGGTTGGGTATCGAGAATCGAGTATCGATTGGAACCGAGACTAACTTTTCGTTTTTCCCGGAATCGTTCAAAAGTTAAAATTTCGATTCCTAGTTTCGATATTCACAGTCCGCCGAGTGGAAGAAGAAACCGCTGAACAACACCAATGAAGAAGCATCTACCGGAAGTGTTGGCATAACCACGCGAGTCGAACATGAGTACCTTACGTCGGCAATCCAAAGTGTGGCTTCGCTTTTCTAAAAATAACGAAATCTCGGCAAAATGCAGAAGGAGTATTTTTACAGAAGGAGTATTTCCTTCAGAAAGGATTATTTCCTTCAGAAAGGCCGTTGGTTAGCAAGGTTAGCTAAACTTTTTTGACCCTGCCTCTTAAAAGAATCGGAATCGAGAATCGTTAGGAACCGGAATCGAAACAAGGAATCGGAATCAGAATCGTTCAAATTCAAACGATACCCAACCCAAGTTATTATACAACAATACTGGGAAAAATTTGGTGAGAACATACCATATTGTGGTATGGTATACCAATAATTGCTGTATATATAGCCACTCGTAATTGTAAAAATTACAGGGTACAAATTTATGAATTTAGAGTTTTATTTTTTGATCAAAAAAGTGCAGATGTTTAAAGCTGGGCTTACATGTTTCAAGGCAAGTAAAGCTAAAACTATTGCAATTTTTTTAAAATACTGGGAAATATACTCTTGTTCCATGTTACAGGGTAAGTTTGACATTGCTGGCCATAAATTAAAGTGGTGCTAAGGTGCTTGTTACACTCTTGTTCCTTGTTACAGGGTAAGTGTGACATTGCGGGCCATAAATTAAAGTGGTGCTTATTACCCTCTTGTTCCATGTAGTTACAAGGTAAGTACAAAAAAAAAAAGAAGAAGAAGAAGAAAAAAAGACATACACACAATCTAATATCACTGACACTGTAGTCACTTCGGAAGATATTGATCCATCTATAGAGGTTGTATGGATTACTAAAGTTATTGCAGTACATGTTTGATTCTCCAAAGTTTAGGAACACATGATCTTGCATTATATGTATTTCCAGAGATGTATTTCTTATTTTTGTAAAACTTTCATTTCTATTAATCTGAAGAAGGGAAGTCGTATAGGTCTTGGATGGCAAGAGGGTAAAAGATTAATCAATGGTGAGGACGTCGTATTTCTGGGTGTACTGCATTTTCTTCTACGCCCCCTCTGAGATCTCTACATTGGTTACCTGTTCAGTATAGAATTGAATATAACATTCTATTACTGGCCTTTAAATAATCTCGAACCATCTTATCTGATGGACTTACTTCACCCGTACACTCCTATAGCGAGGACTTAGATCGGGAAACAAACTTCTCCTTCACATTCCCAGAACCCGCTTGGAAAAAAAGGGGAAATAGAGCCTTTCAAGTGGCTGGCCCCACTCTGTGGAATAATCTCTCAACCCAAATTAAAAAGGCTTACACTTTATCTGAGTTTAAAACTGCCCTCAAAACTCATCTGTTTATCTTGGCTTTTAACATGTAATTTATCCTGTTTTTAATGTTTCTAAGTTATTATTGATTGTGCTTTATTGTGTATCTATGTAATTGCTGTATAGCACTTTGGTCGGCTGGCGGCCGGTAGTAAATGTGCTCTAGAAACAAACGGAACTTGAACTTTTAATACAGAATACAGAATAACAAGAGACATGATTTTGTCTTCAGATTCATCAGTGGCAAGAAAGAAAAAAGAAGAAGAGGAACAAAAGTAAGAAACCAAGCAAGAGATAAAAGGGGGACAATACATGCTCCTTTCTGTCAAGACATCTGCATTTGAAATGAATTGTTGATTAAAAAAGCAATTGTAAACAAAAAAGAAGTAAATCTGTTTTGAATTAAGTTATTTTTTCCAATAAAGGTTTCCCAGTCGGTATTATAAGATTATATGTATTTGTATTGTACTGACCCTGTAACTACATGGAACAAGAAGCTAACAAGCACAACTACATGAAACTAGAGTATCTTTCCCCAATATTTGAGCAAAAGTTTAAGCACTTTTGTTAAAAAGATTACTGTATAAATGCATAGATATGTACCCTGTAATTTTTAAAAGCCTTATACAGTATGTATTGTTACACCATTATTACAAAAAGTACACAGTGTAGTTTCTTGCTAAATTGTTGCCAAATGTAAGATTGTTGTATCATAATAGTAGGATAAGTTCCTCTTATTTCTATAATACTTACAGTATAAATATAATTTTAATTCTCCTTGATACCCCTTTATTCCCCAAACTTGATTTGTGGACATATTTAATTTTGCATATGTTTAATTTTAAAATAAACATATTTATATTTAATGACATATTTTTTCCCTTATACTAACATGTAAGTACTTTATAGGCACACTATAATTACCGAAAGTTACACTGTAAAATCGTCATTATTGCACATTTTTGTTTTATTTCACCGGCAAAAATCACAATAAATTAAATAATCAATTCATAAAGATAGTCACTTAAATGAATCAGTTTGTTGAATTAATAAGTCTAAGACTTTCTGCAACCTATACTGGCAGTTTTAGTTTCGAATTTAAGTATCATTTAAATAAAAGAAATTGTGGAGTCAACTGTCAATGACAGGCCTAAACACTTAATATTGACTAATTATTGTTATTGACTTTGTGATTGTTTTTGTCAAAATCACACACACCTACTAAATTGCATGTACACTCACCTAAAGGATTATTAGGAACGTCTCGGTTACGTATATGTAACCCTTGTTCCCTGAGTAGGGAACGGAGACGTTACGTCGGATGACGGAGAATGGGGGTTTTGCATAATAAGCCAATCCTCTTCGAGTATTAAAAAACGAGCCAATGGCAGGAAAATGTCAGTAGTGAGTGTGCGCGCTCCCTCGTAAGCTGCACGGACATGTATCTCCATACCGAGAAAAGAGATCCTCTGCACGGGGCAAAGTTTGCTCTTCTCCCAGTTGACCCGAAGGCCCAGACGGGCTAGGTTCCGGAGCACAAGGTCTATGTGTTCGCAGATCTGATCTCGAGAGTGTGCTAAGATCAGCCAATAGTCAAGATAGTTCAGGACGCGAACCCAGTGTTCGCGAAGGGGAACAAGGGCTGCCTCGACGACCTTCGTAAAGAATCAAGGAGACAGAGCCAGACCGAATGGGAGAACCGCGTACTGATATGCCTGTCCCTCGAAAGCAAACCGAAGAAACGTTCTGTGTCGAGGTAAAATGGAGACATGAAAGTACGCGTCCTTCAGGTCTATCGCTGCAAACCAATCCTGGGGCCGAATGCATTTGAAAATGCGCTTGGCCGTGAGCATCTTGAATGGCAGTCGGTGAATAGTGCGGTTCAAGACACGTAGATCGAGGATCGGTCGTAACCCACCGGTCTTCTTGAAGTAGGGGCTGTAAAATCCTGACCTAATCTCAGCTGGAGGGACAGTCTCGATTGCACCCTTCGCCAGCAGGGTGGCAACCTCCGCTCTCATGATCGGGGCATTGCCACCGACCATCGTAAAGTGGACTCCCCGGAAACGGGGAGGAGACCGTGCGAACTGAATTGCATAGCCGAGCCTGATAGTTCGGGTGACCCAACAGGACAGGTTGGGGAGCTCTAACCAAGCCCCCAAAAACTGATCCAGTGGAATCATCCGAGCCACAGGCGTTCCCCCGGAGGGGCAGTGGGGCGGAGAGATCGGCACAGGCGGGTGTAGCACAGCGACCCCGCGCGAGTGCATGACCAGGCTCCGCGCCCCGACAGAGGAGACCAGGGAAGGACCAGCGTTCCACGGGGGTCTGCTTTGTCAGAGGTCTGGCTATAGAGGGGGATGAGAGTGGCGTGGTCCGGAGACAACACTCACTGCCATCCGCGCCCTCAGAGACAGAGGAGGATGAGATTGGCGAGGCACGGGGGCGTAGCGCACTGCCATCTTGCTCTGTGTGCTCAGTGATAGTGTCAAATCTTTCTTTAACTAAATCAGGGTACTGCCCACCCGTGGGAACAAAAGCTGAGAACAAAAGATTCTCCCCCAGCCCTCCACCGGGGGAAGGAGGGGGCCTGCTACCACCTCCTGGGAAAAACTTGACGCCATCACTGAGCAGCCTGTCTCAGGAACGCCGCTTAGCCTGGCGTTTAGTCCTGCGACCTCCTCCACGATGCGGCCCGGGTGAAGGCTGCTGCTGGGGCCATGTGGGAGGGAGGGGAGCCGCAGGAGGGCGTCCTCGGCGGCGAGGAGGCTCAGGCGTCTGAACCGGCGCCTGGGTGGAGGCAGCAGCTGGCCGCCGGGGTAGAATACGTCTAATGGCCTCAGTCTGCTTCTGAGCGGTCGAGAACTGCTGGGCAAAGTCCTAAACCACACCGCCGAATAGGCCAGCCTGGGATAAGGGGGCGTCAAGCAGACGAGTCCGCTCGGCGTCCCGCATATCAGCCAGTTTGAGCCAAAGGTGACGCTCCTGGACCACGTTAGTGGCCATCCCCTGACCGAGGGAGCGTGAGTCATCCACGAGCGCTGCTTTAGCATGTTCAAAGCCCAGACACACAAAACAGCGCTCGTGCCCATCAGAAGATGCCAAATATCGACCGCAATCAGAAGAACACGGGCGAGACGTCTTTAAAAAAGATGTGCCACGTGCAGCTCTTTCAGGAGAGAGGAGAAAAAACTCTGCAATGCTGAGGCAACTAGGGAGAAACACACAGTCTGGCAGACCACTGCACAGATCGCATGCAATGTAGAATCTCGCTGGGTACCGCCGTCACACCAACACTGGAGAGTTCGCTTGTCTCGAAGAGTTGAGTCACAGTAGAAACTCAGGATTTTGTGGCTTGTGGAGTGAAGAGTTATCTTGGCTCCGACGCGAAAAGATACTGCGGTTGTGTCCGCTTCCTCCTTTTATATTCACGAGGAGGGGCGGAGATATGCTATGCAAATTCCGCAGACCCATGGCATTTTCCTGCCATTGGCTCATTTTTTAATACTCGAAGAGGATTGGCTTTCTATGCGAAACCCCCATTCTCCGTCATCCGACATAACTCGGAGTGACTACAAAAGGGAACACCTGTTTAATTTATCATTAATGCAATTATCTAATCAACCAATCACATGGCAGTTGCTTCAATGCATTTAGGGGTGTGGTCCTGGTCAAGACAATAACCTGAACTCCAAAGTGAATGTCAGAATGAGAAATTTTGAGCGTGGCATGGTTGTTGGTGCCAAACGGGCCAGTCTGAGTATTTCACAATTTGCTAGGTAACTAGGTAATTTTCATGCACAACCATTTCTAGGGTTTACAAAGAATGGTGTGAAAAGAGAAAAACATCCATTATGTGGCAGTCCTGTGGGCGAAAATGCCTTGTTGATGCTAGAGGTCAGAGGAGAATGGGACGACTGATTCAAGCTGATAGAAGAGCAACTTTAACTGAAATAACCACTCGTTACAACCGAGGTATGCTGCAAAGCATTTGTGAAGCCACAACACGCACAACCTTGAGGTGGATGGGCTACAACAGCAGAAGACCCCACCGGGTACCACTCATCTCCACTACAAATAGGAAAAAGAAACTACAAGTTGCAAGAGCTCACCAAAATTAGACAAATGTTGCCTGGTCTGATGAGTCTCGATTTCTGTTGAGACATTCAGGTGGTAGAGTCAGAATTTGGCGTAAACAGAATGAGAACATCATCGTGCCTCATCATGCCATCATGGATCCATCATCATGCCTTGTTACCACTGTGCAGGCTGGTGGTGGTGGTGTAATGGTGTTGGGGGATGTTTTCTTAGCACACTTTAGGCCCCTTAGTGCCAATTGGGCATCGTTTAAATGCCACGGCCTACCTGAGCATTGTTTCTGACCATGTCCATCCCTTTATCAATCAAATAATTATCAAAAGCTCAAATCATTTTAAATTGGTTTCTTGAACATGACAATGAGTTCACTGTACAAAAAAGGCCCCCACAGTCACCAGATATCAACCCAATAGAGGTTGTTGAGATGTTGATGTAGAAAGGTTGTTCAGATGTTGATGTAGAAGAAAGTAGGCCAATTGACCTTTCGCCGGCCCCTCCCCCAAAACGACCATTGTCCAATCACACATCATAGCAACCGTTACTATGTGAGCAGGTCCGTCAAACATTGACTCCAAGCAAGATGGTGAAGCGGTGCGCCCACCGTCTTTGTAAATCGGACACTAGGTACCCCAAGAGATTGTCTAGAGGACTATTAATTTATCCTTGCACTTGATGGACTGCAAACGAGTTAACATTATATTGTCCTAATGTGTATTCTCACCGTGTACCGCCTGCAAAAACACTGTATCTGCAGGGGCTGCCATTGTTGTTTTTTATGGTTTCGCGGGCTATGTGACGTCAGAGCTCGTAACTTGAAGTACATCGATCTAGTATGAGTTCACGGGTGGGTCACAGGTTTGACTGCCGTTACAGTGCACTTTCACGGGTATAAGGTTGGAAAAACATGGGTTACAGGTTGCCTGGAACGCGGCATTACTTGACAACATCAGTTCATATATCAATATCGTAATAAATAGAAATAACCTTAAAGAGCCCCCATCATAGCATTTGAAATATTACTATTTTTGTTTAAAGGATAATTCCAGTATTTAACACCTTGAGTCTATTTCGTAGTTTGTTTTGAATGAAATAGAGTGGTGGACTTTTAAAAAATGACAAACACGACAGAAACGGTATTTCGCTACGCTACTTGTTTCAGAACATCAAGGAACACCACCTACCACTCGGTGAGCTGCACAGTTTTGAAAATGAACGTTAAGGGTTGTTTTAAGGACATGTTTGTGCATGCCCATGGACAGCCAGTCTAATGCTGTCACAGGCGATTCTAAAAAAAGTCAAAAAGTCGAGACAGGACCCATTGTCAAAATTTCTAAGTCCACCACTCTATTTCATTCAAAACAAACTACAAAAAATAGACTCAAGGTGTTAAATACCGGAATTATCCTTTAAATAGAAATAACCTTAAAGAGCCCCTATCATAGCATTTGAAATGTTACTATTTTTGTTTTGGGAGTTCCCAAAAACAGTTTAACATGCATGCAAGGATAAAAAAACACTTTATTTTTTCTTATAATATGCATTTATTTTTACCCGATTTGCTCAACGACTCCCAAATGATTCGTTCGATGATTCATTTTCCCAAACACCTCCTTTGAGTGACGCGAATCTGCGGCGATTGGTGAAATGACCCAGTCAGTTGTTATTGGTAAACCGTAGGCAGAGATTGTCGGCCCATAACCAGGATTATAGCTTGTCAAGGGTTGAAAATTGTATATAGTGTTTGAACAAATGTGTTAGAAAAAGTGCACTTTCCACATGGTCCCTTACTCACGTCTCCGTCAAGAGCGAGCTTTCCCGGCGAAACTCACATTGCGGCGGCTTTTGAGGGGCAGTGCTTATTATATAGAGCGAAGTCATATTTGGCTCAGTCGTTTAGGAGGTAATTGCTATTTTTCAATGAATGTCTGGTGAATATCAAAAACAAAACTAACTTTACCCCACTTAGAAGCTGCGCGGAGTGTATTTATTAATAATACTTACAGATTGTGATTCTTCGGAGGATGAAGTTTTTGAATGTGTTCTAGACTAGACTTCAAGTTTACACTCCCGTCTGCGCACAGTTGTTGGGAGCGGCCAATGAGCTAATGTTTTGTATCTACGTCACGACGAAACAGCTAATGACTCGTTTCAAAAACAATTCATTTCATAGACTCAGAGTCGACTCTCACTTTAACTTTATATACGGTGCACTTTTAGATATAAATCTTTGCAGGATGTTTTCATTCCCTTAGAGCTATATTCCACACTACATGAACAGTCATTTTCAAAAATCCATGATGCTCTTTAAATAACGTATGGTTATCTGCATCTTTCCATCTCTTATGTATAGTTACTTTTCAAACACAAAAATGACGTTCAGCATGATACCTAAGCGATTGCCGTGGTAATGAATAACCTGCTTGTAAAGCAAATGTTCATCTTGTATCTGGATCAAAATAAATAAATATGCAGCGCAAGTTATATATTTCTAACTCCAAACAATTAGCCACTGAAACAGCTTATAAAATCTTCTTCAAGGTACAGGTCATGGGGTTTCTCAGATTTCGCTTGAGACCGGTAAGCTTGCCTCGATCTGGAGGATATCGCTGAGGTATTTTTCCAAAAAAGGTTACTGACACACACAGGTATACCTCTTCCCTTCAAGGCAATCTGGTGCGCTGGTCATTGACCATTTGTTTGACAGGCGTAGTAACAATAACTAGGGGGCGTGGCTTTTGCGAGCGGTCAATTAGCCACAGCAAAAAGCACTCCAACCAGCCCTTTCAAAAACTTTGCCTTTAATACTTTCCCATTAATTCTCCCAAAAATAGATGATTCTATTTCCTCTAAAAGCATGTGAACAAATGAGGTATAGCGAAATAGCGAATGGATTTGATTGCATAAGAAACGTGAGCATTAATTATTGCTATACCGGACAGCTTTTCCATGAATAGTGCAGTAGAAAAGGCCAGCATCATTACTTAAACATATTCAAGTGTTATGCAACATACAAGACGAGTTCTCCTAGAGCATAATATCTGGACATATAATGCTATAATCATATATATATATATATCTATATACACCTATATACATCTATATACATCTATACATCAATGTTCCACATACATCTATATACATCTATACATCAATGTTCCATACTGGCTTTCAGTTTATCTGTTGCTTGGTGCTTTAGCTTCTTTTGGACATATTTCCAATGATCAAGTTACTTTGTATATACAAGTTACTCAATATTAACTTACTGTTTAATAAGCTGTTGTATGCGAGCTCTTTCACTCTCACACGACTGATATATGTTTCTTTTTTATCGATTAATCAGCATTGATAATTGCTTTGTGGAACTGTCGGTTGCAGTTTTATTGGTTTTATATAACCTTTCTCTGTTCTTACAAAATTAACTTTATGAAGTAGTGTGTAAAAGAAATGAAAGACCAAGGTAAAATATATACATCTAAAATGTGAGCATGGTATAACATTTTAATGTGGGGGTGCATATAAGGTATACAATGACATTTGAAAACATGTTGATTTTATTTGTCCATTTTTCTTTCTTCATTTCTTGTACGTTATTTATATATTTAATATGACAATAAAATAAAAACCATTTAACTTGTCTGTGTCACTACTAGTGATAAAGCTTAGCTCTTTTACATTGTTTTTTTATAATTAGTAAAATTTTGTTTTTAATATTGCC
Organism: Pimephales promelas; assembly: GCF_016745375.1. Next base: position 252,838 of record NW_024121213.1, on the reverse strand, counting down.
AACATAGTGTTATCTACTATTTTTTTTATAAAAAAAGTTCTATAAGGTCTATCTTTGACTACCATAATCATTACCATAACATGGCCATATGTTTTTAGTATTACCCTATATTTTTAATATAGATGGTTTTGAATTGTCAATGATGTTCTCATTAAGATGTCTGTTCTCATGGTTTATTGAGAACATGTGACAAAAAAGGAGGTTGAATGAAAACAGAAAGAGGCCCGTCACTCTTGTGTGTCCTCAATAATTAAAGCAAAATAAGACTAACCCCCTTCGCTCTGCTGTGTAGCTCACATCTAAGTTTATTTCCCATCATGCACCTGTCCCACGGGTAGAATGAATGAACATATGTAAACTATTTTAGAGGTCATAGGTTTGCTAGCAGAGTTCACCAGGACTCATATTTTCATATATGTGTGTGCGCTCATGGGGATTTCTGAGGATCAGACGATCTCGTTTCCCTCTTCAGACACCAATTTCCTGTGTTTTCCGAGGTCTATGAACAGTTAAACACAGAGATCAGCTCTTCCTGTGCTGAGGGGCACCATTTCAACAGCAGCATGGAATTCTCAACACACACGAGAGAAAGAACAAATCACTTCTGCTGTGTACTAGTATGGGGTCTCACTCGCGCTATAATCATTGGAGAAATCACTAAAAACTTATGAATAAACAGATAAAGTCAATTCTTGACATAAGCTAATCTTTCTTAATTGAAACAAGCTAATCTTTAATACTTCACAGAAACACACTAGGCACATGAACGCTTTGTGTAATTCACTATGAACATAGATAGCAGCACTATGATTCATATAATTATTTATTTGATTTTATCTGTATTGGGTATATAATTTTTCATAATATTTATATGTATGTAGATCAATGACATGACGTGCATATTTTTTGTGTCAAGTGCATTATTTCCTATGAAATAATTTAATTCATGACATATTTCAGTTTCTTTTATAAAACCTCTTTAGTTTGAATTAATTTTTAGTACATTTATATTATACATATTATTTTAGGCTTTGTTATCTTAAACACCCAAAATGTCAGGTGGTGCAACAGTCCGAACAAATGAACAGACTAAGAAAACTATTTAAAATGGTGTCATGATAATAAAAAAAAATTCAAATGTCAGGACATCATTTTAGGTTTGAAACCTTTTATAGAAACACATTTTAAAACACATTATTCATGAAAAATATGTATTACATCAGTTTTGGAAATATTTTTTAAAAGAACACTGTTTATATTTTATATATTATTTTGATGTCACTTGAAGCATATACTCATTTTTGATTTTTAATTTAAAGTATAGATAAATAACACAGCCCTTTTTTATTGCTTATCAGCCATAGTAAAAATGTGTAACTCTTTCTTGATAGAGGCCAAAGCAGTCTTACTTCAGAGTAGAGAGTGATTCGACCAATGAGGTGACAAATGCACAGCTACATGCTACTCCTCTCGCCATAGCAACAGTAATGGCAACCCACGGCACTGGGTAAACTGACCTCATAACCAAACCTAACAACCTATTACATTTCATAATAAGTCAATAGGAGACACCTGTGTAATTCATGATGCACTTTTCACAATTGCTTCTTTTATGTCTAGAGCTTGTACTTCTTGGGAAGGTCCACCTGGACAGTTATTGACAGAGATCATAAAAAAGTTTTAAAGTGCCCCTATTATGCTTTTTCAAATATTACCCTTCATGTAATATTGCTGTTTATGGATATAAAATATCTGCAAAATTTTAAAGATCAAGGTGCATGAATCAAAGTGCATTATAGTCAAAGAATCGATTCTGAACAGCTGAAATGAGCCGTCAGCAATTCCAATCTCACTTCCTGTTACATACCTACATAACAAAAAAATAATAATTTGCATAATGCCAGCCTATGGTCTTTATTGGCTGCCCGCTAACAACATCTACTTTGACCAGTCCTCAAAAACTGTAGCTAAGGCCTAGGAGAGTTTGGATGTGTGTTGTCGACAAAGTAGCCTAGATGCCGTTTCTGTTCTGCGAATCCACTTTGCATGCACTTCCAAAGGATGAGGACTCGGGCTCAAATTGATACAGAAAAGCCAAGGCCTCAGGAGCTGAAATTCAGATTTGACAATAGAGGCTTTCATAGGCTACATAGTTCGAGGAACTAGCCACTTCCATGGTTCCCTGAGAACTAATGGTTCCCCTAAGAACATTTTCCAGGTTGGATTCGCACCGCCAGTAACTCTGAAGTGACGTAAGCAACGCCAACGCTTGGTGGTTGTTGTGACTTTTATTTAATTTATTAGTGCTGAACTTGAATATTTTTCGTACACGAACACCTCACTTCAGAAGGCCTTTATTAACCCCCAGAGACGCGTCGAGCACTTTAATCATGAATAGATGCGCTTTGATGAACTTCCAAAAATATACACCCATTCACTCCCATTTAAGCTTGGAAGAGCCAGGACATTTCATAATATAACTCCAATTATATGCATGTGAAAAAAGAATGTCATATACAACTAGGATGGCTTCAGGGTGAGAAAATATCTAACCTAATTTTCATTTTTGGATGAACTATCCCTTTAAGGTGCATTCTGTTTACTATGGTTAAAGAGAGTGGGTGGAAAATAGTCGAGAAAAAATACATTGAGATCATTTTTGGACCAAGAAACCATGACGGACTTTTTATGGACGTCAGGGGAAATAAACAGTTGAAAAAAATCATTAAGCATTTTGTCACAAATTATTGTAATAGCATAATCAATTCTACATGACTAAAACATTTTTAAACGAACCAGTCACACAAAAATATAAGAGTAAAAATAACATGGAAATTACAAAATGAAAGAATAATCAAATCCCTTTCACAGAATTTTACCCAAATTATCATACAATTCCAAAATGTCAACAGATTCTGTCTGCTAACTGACCAATATAAACAGAACATGTGAAAAGTATGTCACATCAACCATGCCCCTATATTAGCACAGATCTCGGGAATGTAACATTGAGAAATAAGATTCCTTGACATCCAGAAATAAAAACAAACGAGCAAATTAGGTACATTCCTGGGACAATGGCAGTCACTCTCACACATTCACAACTTCCCACTGTCTTCTTGAGTATTCAGAATCGGCAATATTTGAATTTCAACCACATTTTAAGCCTTGCAATTCAAGATAGTAGTTCAATTGGAGATATTGCATAAACTCTGAGAACCCTGAAATGAACCTAGTGTCACCAAAAACTATAAGCCAGTTGGACTGTTTTTTCATTCATAAAACAGATTCATTCAAACAGCTTCAAATAGGAACCAAGCAAGTGAGTGTCTTTATGAATGGATCACTGATTTATTGATACATTTAAAAACTCTGATTAATTCAGTAAAAGAAAGAGAGAATACTGACAATATTATGTCTAAAATGGAACTCTCAATGTTAACTTTATGTTGAAATGTTTAAATGTCACATTTATAATTGTGCTGATATTACGGAAAAACAACACAACAAACAATTTCTATATGTTATAGTTTGCAATATTATTGCGTATTGCAAACTATATCATATAGAAATTAGACAACTATATATATATATATATATATATATATATATATATATATATATATGGGTGATTCTCCAACTATGGTACTTTTTAGACCTGGACATTTTCAGAAAATGAAACATTTTTAATTAAAATATTACTGGCATAATTTGTTTCCCCAGTATGCCTAGTTACCTGCCCTGAAGTTGGCTGTGCTGATTTTTATGAAATAATATGTTTTTTTGTTGTTTTTTTCAGACATCGCAAAATAAATTGTTATTTTCACAACTGAACAAAAACATGTGATTTCAACCAAACATGTTGAAATATTTGTAGTTATAAATATATTGGGTTACACATCACACTTGCATGTTTCCAAATTGTAAATTCATTTATTTCTCTGAAATGCAACGGTTAAGATTTTACAAAGTTAACACCAAAAAAAAAAAAAAACGCTGAACACTAAGCCACCGAAACCTTACATTCATATTTCTGAATTTTATTATATTTTCAAATCTGATATTTTTCGACTCATATATACTGTACCCTTAACTGCTAAATAATCAACACCACCACCATTATTACCTTATTTTTTTTTTTTTTTTTATGTTTTACCAAAACAATATTTGTGGTTGTGGAAATGACAAGGGAAAGGCAGGTTATGGTGAAAATAACATTTCAGATATAGAACCTGTAGTAGAATCATATGCATTATGGAAATGCAAAAGTGAGTCATGACCGCAATGTGTAGGCCAAAATGAATCTCAAATTCAAGTTTGAAGTTTATTCTTTTTTTTATTTTAATTTCAAACAGGGATAGTGTGATGAACAACTGGCCTAATAGCACTTAATAAAAATTATAACTCAAAAACAATATCATAAACACAATCATCCTTGTGTTTTCATAAAAAATCCAAATGAAAATTTCTGTGAAAATGTGACATGTTTCACCACTCCCTGAACCAGAGTAGTGTATGGGCCAAGGTTCACTCACAGATGAACAGGTGAACCCAATGTTCAACATGTTTAAAATATGCTAAATTGAAAAGAAATACAAGAAACTATATATATGTAAATATATATATATGTATGTCTGTATATATATATATATATATATACATACACTCACCAGCCACTTTATATACCTGTCCAACTGCTCGTTAACACTTAATTTCTAAGCAGCCAATCACATGGCGGCAACTCAGTGCATTTAGGCATGTAGACATGGTCAAGACAATCTTCTGCAGTTCAAACCGAGCATCAGTATGGGGAAGAAAGGTGATTTGAGTGACTTTGAACGTGGCATGATTGTTGGTGCCAGAAGGGCTGGTCTGAGTATTTCAGAAACTGCTAATCTACTGGGATTTTCACGCACAACCATCTCTAGGGTTTACAGAGAATGGTCCGAAAAAGAAAAAACATCCAGTGAGCGGCAGTTCTGTGGGCGGAAATGCCTTGTTGATGCCAGAGGTCAGAGGAGAATGGCCAGACTGGTTCGAGCTGATAGAAGTCCTGAAATGTTTCCCTTGGAATGAATTATGCACGGTTCAGAAATGACATACAATAAACATACTCGCAGTATTTCTCATATTTACCTTGAGATATCTCCAATTTATTAACCTCTGGGACCATTCTTTCATTCAGCCATGTGGGTTCATCTGGAGTGTCAGCTAACATGATTACTGAGTATACAAATCTAGAACACTGAGCATGGGATTGCATTTAATGCAGAGGTGTGGAAATGACAGTGAACCCAAGGCACAAGTGTTCAACAAGTTTAAAATATGAAGAGTTCAGATGCAAAAGCCTCTAAATGCCATTTGAAATTTTCTTCTTTAATGATGATTTTTATGAAACCTGTATATTTAAGTTCAGTAATTTCACTTAAATAACAATTAATAGGTAATTATCATTGCCATTTAAGTGAAATTACTGAACTTAAATATACAAGTTTGATAAAAATCATCATTAAAGAAGAAAATTTCAAATGGCATTTAGAGGCTTTTGCATCTGAACTCTTCATATGTCAAATTGAAAATAAATATATATAAAAATATTAGATTTGAATTAATTTGGTTATACTGCATACTTTCTGTTTGAATTTAAAATTCTATCAGTATTAGATTTTAAGTGAGATAAGGTTGAAGACCAAAAGTCTGGCCTATAGGGACAGAGGCAAAATAGTAAAAACGCATATAAAATGCCTGCTATTTTATATAAAACAACAGAATTGAACAATGTTTTTTTTATATAGGTTCCCCTACACATGCAGTAAGTGTGAAAAAAAGTGGAAATGTTTTTTAGTTTTTTGTCAAAGACAGAAAAAGTACCATAGTTGGAGAATCACCCATATATATTGAATTTGGTCTCATTCTAACTAGATTCCACTATTCTCACATAATAAACTGAAAGAGTAGACTGCAAAAAGCAAACAAAAACACACATTGAAGTGGAAAGGTGACACTCAATGTAAGCTTCAACATCATTAAAACAACAATTATGATATTATTGTTGATGATAGACAATTGCAAACCCCATGTGTACACTATAGGCATAGGCCATAAGAATAATAAACCAAAACAAACCTAAACCTTACCCTCCCACAATACTGTTTTCAGTATATTTGTTGGCATAGCAAATGACCATATTCCTGAGCATCAATAAGAAGACCTTCACATGTTTCACTATTTTTGTGAGGACCTTTTCAAAGAATAAGTACAGCCAAACAGACAACCACGGTCTCCTTATTTCCATGAACACTTGTGTAATTCTGCAAACATGCAGCGTTTGGAACAAAAATACTTCCTGCTCTTAGGTAAATCATGCGTCAGAGTCTGTTAGCAGATGTCATTCAAGTTCAGATGAAAGTATTCACTTTAAGTGTTTTCTTTCCACCAGCTCACACACACGAACACACACAGAAATTAGTTTAGTACAAACATTCCTCCTTCGTACAATATCATTCTGATCCTCAGATAAGCTAAAGCAAAACTCAATTATCTGAAGCAGGCATGAGAGTTTGTGTGTTTGTGTGTGTGTGTACTTTCATCTGGTCCAGTCAGAGATGTTTTACTTTAATATAGTGCATTTTAAGCACATTCCTCCATAAAAAGAAATGTAAGTCTTGCACAAGTCTGCAAAGTTGAACAGGCTGCATTTCTTTTTGGCTTTAAACACATAATTGCGTCAATTGATTCATTGCTTCAGTTTTTCACAAATTTTACATTGTTGCAGCACCTCTCTTTCGGAACTGTCAGTAACGCTCCGTTTAGTTCTGGTCTCTATGAAGCCCCCATAGTTAAAAAAGCACAATGTGCTCTGATTGGTTGGATGGACCAGTGTGTTTTTTGATTAAAATTTGATTGAAATATCTGGATTAAGTTGTCTGAGATTACTGTTCAACATGGCACAAATATAAAAAAAAAATGTGTAGAAATAAAAAAGTGGACCAGGCATATATATTAAATAGTTAAATGGGCCTGACTCTGTCACACTGCAGCTGCCATTACCTGAGACACGATCTTATACAAGAGCCTCTAAAGACATCCGGATTTACTCGTATGAAAACATGTATTTACCAATGTCTCTTTTCTTTCCAAAAAAAAAAACTATATAATGAGCTCAGGTTGCATAAGAATGGATACTTAATAAACATCTGGTGGACAATAAAAAAAAAAAAATCCCCCTAAATTAAAAGGTATCTGAACCATATCTCAAACCAGAATATCATAGAGACATGGGATGGGCTCTTGCTCTTGTGATAGACCACCAAAAAACAAAATGAAAAAATGTCTGTCATGACTTACTCACCCTCATATCATTCCAAAGCTAGTGTGGTCTCATGAGTAAGTGTAATCTATTTTTTGAATTTAATGAATTTGTATGAAAATGTATGAATGAAAAAAAAAAAAAAATAAAAAAAAAACGTAAGCAAGAAGGTCCACCCCTTAAACTTAACCTTTAGTGAGTGAGGCATAAGCACAAAAATCGTACAAAAGCTTGCAAATGAGATTGTAAAAATTCATACAAATTAGGCAAGAATTCACCCAAACTTAAAATAATTATGAATTAAAATTACTGTGTTTTTGTAGCCTGTATGCATTTCTTATTCTTATTTCACAAAAGAATAAGAAATGATCACACTGGTGAACATTACTCCGGAAGGATAAAAGGAGGAGTGATGAAGGACAAGAGAGTACCAAGGCCTGGAATTATTATCTTTATGCGATAGTCATGCGTGAGGAGTTGTCGCTTTACTTTTGTTTTGTTGTTTGTTTATTTTATGGTTAATGTTTCGTTGAACTTTCGCTACTTCCCGTCTCCTTCTTCCCTCATCCTTCCCGCATTGTTCTTTTCTGTTCTACAGAAGAAAGCAAGTTATTCAAATTTGGAATGACATGAATTAAATGATGACAGAATGATAATTTTTGGCCGAATTATCTATCACGTACCAGTCTCCAAACCCTGTGAATGATTATGAAAATTTGGTGCATTAAGTGAAAAAACAAAACAAAAAAATAGCACACACACACACACACACATATATATATATATATATATATATATATATATATATACATACATGCATAGCAATTCAGTATGGACTGGACAATTAACAATTTAAGGATGTTAAATAAAAATGACATATATTGCTGCATATAAGACAGCAAGCTTGTGTAACTGAACATTTAACACACACCACTCTCTGTGGATAAAGTGCTAAAGTGTCAATACACATACACATCCTGTTATTAATTTTGCTGCAACAGTGCTAAAAGCTTCCTGTCTATACGTAGGTTTATTAATAGACAGAATAATGAAAATGCCCAACTCTGACCCAAAAAGACAAGAAAATACACCACATACATACTGCATCATATTTTCATCACATTCCAAATTCTTAGAACTTCTCACAAACACTTAAGAAATGTTTGCGTATGAGCATTCATGGCTAACAGTTCGGTACACATACAGAAGGAGATGCTGTTTTCTGTTGGAATATACCGCCGGACACACACACACACACACACACACACTTCAATAAGAGCTCAGACACAGCACATGGAACAACAATGCATGTGAATGTGCAAAGCCATGATATCCATGACTACAATTTAAAAACAGAGAATGTTAGTAAGGACTGTACGTGTGTAAAGAGGATTGTGTGCAAAGGTGTGTGTGTGTGTATGTGTGTGACTGTCATGTGAATAAGTGGCAACACATTCCTTCACGCTGAGGTGTGTAATCTCTCTAGAAACCCCTCCTCAGTGCTGAGACAAGCAGACTACCAAAGATCAAGTTTGTTTGATCCAGACTGACCCCCCGTAAAGACCCTGAGCCGTCAATCTGAAGAATGAGACCATACGAACACATCAACACCCTCATTTATCGCTCTTATTCATGAGTGAGTTATAATGCAGGAGTAAATAAAAGAAACATATCGCCCAATACATGACAAATCAATGTAAGCTACTCAACTAGTTGAACACATAATTATGAAACATGCAGTTTTATGAGCTTAACAGTATCAGTTAAAATATGCCATTGAATATTTAATCAAAATCAGGTTGAAAAAGGAAAAGTTCCTTCCCACATTATTTGTCAAAAACTTGCCATCGTCCATTGTTCAGAAATGATTTTTAGTGACCATTTATAAACCTTTCAAGACCATTCTTCCAACATTGTAACTGCTTATTTGTAAAACTTAATATATTTTCAAACACTTTGCGCTTGGAATCAAATACTGTAATGTGTTTCAACTCAGTCCTGGTTAGATTCATGGCACAAAAGTCAGAAAACACTTCCAAAACCAAGACTGGCAAAAAAAGTGGACAAGCCCTTTAGCATTAGATATGCCAGAAACCACAAATGGCATGGGAAATAATATTTTAACATCCAAAAAATATGTTGCAAAATGCAAACTGTAGGCTATCAAGATACTTTATGAATATTGTACATTTGTACATTTTGTACATTTTAATGTTTCAAAGATTTCCAGAAATATGGGACTGGAGTGCTCTTGCAAAACAGAAAAGTGAAGGGCTGATCAAGCAAAATGGAATGTATCATAATTCATAATATGGTAAATGATGCATGTAAAAGCACACATGCACTGGCACATAAACAGCCGTTTCGTTATGTAATTGAGTACTATCAGAGAAGGCCTATACTGCACTTTAGCCAAAAGTGAGGGTCTCCTGACAACTCAAAGTACACTTACAAAGCATATCTTATCCATACTCCTCATACAAAACTTGCAATTCTGACCAAAATGTACTGATCTTTACTACAGGGATGCTATGGAAATGTTTTACCAGAAGATATAGTACAACTAATGCATGATTATGATCGGACACTTTTTATTTTTTTGACAGCTTTGGTTTTATAGTAATTTTCTTAAAAATGAGATGATTCCTGTGGGAGTATATTTGGTTCTATAGCTTATATTTGTTTTATTTAGAATATGAGTGTGAAAATTGATTGAATAATCAGATGTAAATGTCTTTGTTGGGCTGAACAATAACTGAATGAATCCAGGACAAGTTGTTAACTTGTTAACTGTAAACTAGGTCAACACTACTCTGCATTATAATAATGTATGTTAATGTGACTAGATAATTTTTCATTTTCTGAGGATCCCTGGGTTCACTGCTAAAAAACGAAGAAGCTGACATTTTTAAGTGCAGTCAACTTGGATGTTTAAATCATTTCAACTTAAATTTCATTAAACTGTCTGATGAGTTAAAGCAATGTAAAAAGATGCTGTAATAACTTATTGGTCATATTTTTTTACAGTGTTGGCTGAGAATTTGATGCACTTGATCTCAATTTTGTGAATATTTCAGACACTCTTTCAGTTTTACGTCAATGTTTCTATGTCAAAAGTCATGTGTCCTGTGACCCTGCACACCAAAGGTCACCAGCCAACAATGGCTTAAAGGGTTAGTTCACCCAAAAATAAAAATTAAGTCATTAATTACTCACCCCCATGCTGTACCAACCCGTAAGACCTTCGTTCATCTTCAGAACACAAATGAAGATATTTTTGATTAAATTTGAAGAGCTGGATCTCTCCTCCATAGACTTCCTAAGGGACTAGCACTTGACGGCCCATAAAGTCATTAAAGAAAATGTTTAAATATTCCATGTGCCTACAGCGGCTCAATTATAAGTTTATCAAGCGACGAGAACACTTTTTGTGCGAAAAAACACATAAATAACGATTTTAATCGACTATTCCATTACTTCCTTATGGGCCTTGAGACGAGAATTGAAGATATTTCCAGAACGCATGCGCGAGAAGTGAGCTGACGGCGTTCTTCTTCGACTACTTCTTGTTACTGGCTGCTCACCGCTTAGAAGTATTACCGCCACCTACCGTATAAGATGATGATCCATATATAAGGCGCTCCGGATTGTAAATCTCTTCAATTCTCGTCTCAAGGCCCATAAGGAAGTAATGGAATAGTCGAATAAAGTCGCTATTAATGTTTTTTTGTTTTTTTTTCGCATAAAAAGTATTCTCGTTGCTTGATAAACTTATAATTGAGCCGCTGTAGGCACATGGAATATTTAAACATTTTCTTTAATGACTTTATGGGTTGTCAAGTGCTAGTCCCTTAGGAAGTCTATGGAGGAGTGATCCAGCTCTCAAATTTAATCAAAAATATCTTCATTTGTGTTCCGAAGATGAATGAAGGTCTTACAGGGTTGGTACAGCATGGGGGTGAGTAATTAATGACTTAATTTTCATTTTTGGGTGAACTAACCCTTTAAAGCTATACCACATTAACTCCTGTTAGACTTCTGTTCAAATTTGTAAAAGCAAAAATCGTGCAATTCCTTTCTCTCATCGCCACATTCATCTCTCTCTCTCTAAATATATATATATATATATATATATATATATATATTACACTATTTTCATCATTAAGCGCAACACAATTTCACAGTCATAAGTCTCTAGCCTTGCTTAGAATTTCATTCATATTCTTGGTTCATTAATGCTCAGCATGTTAACGAGCTGCCTATAATAATCAGCTCTGCAGGTTGTTATCTTTTCACACTGGTTGGTAAAAAATAAACGAACATGTTAAAACCAGAGGGGAAATCTGCATGCTTCTATGCAGACAAGAGCAGCAGTGTGTGCGTGTGCGCGCACTCGTGTTTGTGTAGCCTATAAATGGGTCAACCAGCTGGATTAAAATATCAGTAGGCTAGAATGCCTGACACAGACTAAATCACATCAGCTGAATTAGAATGCCGTTTAGTTCAGGAGACTCTAGAAACACAAAGCGTTTTGCTGAATGAAAGTGCACGTACAGTGGTTGGATCCGCTCCAGTGCTGATGTTTGATGGATGAGCTGAAGGGATGTGGCATCTTGTCCGGGATCAGACATCCTCTGCTCTGATTATAGTAATCCATCATTAGGAAAGGGTTCACATCCACACTCTCATACATGATCAGATCGGACTCAATTCCTTAATGAATCAGCCACGACTAAACACTTCAACGTAGAGCTTTAACAGAGAGATGGATCCATTCCAGAGATTCCCAGAGGAGATCAGGAACTACAGAAGCGAGTAAAACTAAAGCTGAAGTGCGTGTGCATGGTCAGAGATCCGGTTCGGTCCGATCAATGTCCGCTAAAATACTTTTAGCAAAAATATATTCATATAAATGGTCAACTATGTAGGCTACTTGATTCAAAATGCAATTTCTAAGAAGTCCATACAGTGTTCCTTCTTACTCCAAATCTTGATCGGTTAATTCATAGCCTACAATATGAAAATACAGAATGGACGAGATATCAATAAATCCATGAAATGTTCCTTGCTGAAAGGTGAGTTTGGTCCAGTAATATTTGCGATCCGATTTGGTGATGTGATTAGTATTTTGTCTCACTTGTGTCCCTCTGATATCATCAAACTCGCGCTGCAATGTTAAAGAGGTTCCTTTTAAATGTCTCGCGTCCTGACGGTTAGAAATAGCACACATACGCGCGTTTAATCAGCTTGTATGAGCGTGCTCACGCTCGAGGAGCAACTGAGAGACTGTGAGAAGATTTTGACGAGTACGAGCAGCTGTCTACAAGCCCCACCCATTGGCGGTGACGAAACGAGTGACTGCGTTCAGTCACCGCCCATATGCCATCAATCTCCACCATGATCTCCACCAGGCTTACGTCTCTAACTCCAAAGTCCCGCCCACATCAGGTCGCTCTCACCTTTAGGCAAGAAAAATAATTAATGATATAAGTTCTTTTTTTTCCCCCTTTTTTTTAATAGCAGGCCTAAAATGTCACTACACAAAATAAAACAGGACCACATGGTGTTGTTAGCAATGTGGTAATGGGTTTGATTTACAGAGAATGCATAAACTGAGAAATTAAATGATTTCAATGCAATGCAAGTCTGTCAAATGCATAAATGTAAATGTAAAATGTCCCCACAACATAATTGAAATAAGTGAATATAAATGTTAATCTATCTATCTATCTATCTATCTATCTATCTATCTATCTATCTATCTATCTATCTATCTATCTATCTATCTATCTATCTATCTATCTATCTATCTATCTATCTATCTATCTATCCATCCATCCATCCATCCATCCATCCATCCATCCATCCATCCATCCATCCATCCATCCATCCATCCATCCATCCGATCCATCCATCAATCAATCCATCCATCCAGCTGAGTCAGCAGTAAATATTTGGACATTTAAATTCAGAAACAATCAATTTCTGTTTATTACAGTTTTCCTCAGTCAGTTTGGTAGATTTCTCAAATCATCCTCGACATTTGCAAAACAGTAAGAGCAAAAACAATACTGTACGTAATAGCAAAACACCATGGATACCTGCAAAAGCCATTCAGTCTCTTGATCAAAATCCGTAGTTCATCTCTCAAAAGTAAACAAAATATATGTGTCAATGAACATGTCAGTGCCATTAGAATAACAAGTCCTTTAGAGACTTGTAAGACAGATAAGACAGTTGCTTAGTCATGTTGTCAATAGAACAGTGTACTCTGGAGTAAACTATGGCCAAAGTTTTTATGGCAATTATTGTAAATTGTAGGTTACACCTTATAGTTTGATTGCAATTTTGATTGGGAGTTTGATTGCAAGAGACTGGACCAGATTCGCGTTTACACTTTTACTGTTTGTCCTGTTATTTGTTGACAGTCCATGTCATTGTGATACAGAAATGTAAAGACAGCACATAGCAAAAAGAAAGAAAAAAAGAAGAAAAAAATAAATTAGAAATGCGATTATGTGAACATAGGACAATCTCCTTAGGGAAAACTGTACATGCATGACAACTTGTTCAACCATTTTGCATGTAAAAAACTTATGCTGGACTAATGCCTAAATGTTGTGGGGGTGAGACTATTCAACAGAGACCAATTATAATACATTTTAATCAACATGACATAAGCAATTGATAATGTAGGATGCAGCAGATAATTGTACATAATCATTTGCATGGATGTACCAAAAGCATTTGCAACTTGTTCAAAGAAATGAGAAACTGCTTTTTTGATGTGCACAAGTAACACAATGATGTGAAGATTGAACAGGAAGGTTTTTTTTGAGAATTTCAATTCTGAGAAATGTATCAAAGTAACTGAGAAAACTGTAAGTAAAAAAAGTTTTAATTCATTACAACCACAGACTATGCATCAAACATTATAATGAAACCCATTTGATTAGTTCTTTATTCCAGGATATATAATAGCTGTTGGAATTTAGATTAAACATAGTTTGATAGAAAACTTTATTATTACTTTTTTTATAGATTTCTTTTTCTTTTTTTGTATTAGACAAGCACACATAACTGAAGAATAAACCTCATATACTCCAGCTGTATATTTGTGGTAGCTCTTAATAATACCTAATAATAATAATAATAATAATAAAACATTTAATAATACATTTTAAAAAGTTAAGGTTATTGTTGAGGTCACAATATTTACACATACAGCAGAAGATCTGCAGATCATGATTATTATAGGTAAAATAGTTTTCTTTAGTGTTATTGCAAGCAAAATAGGTTGAACACATGGTCTAGTTCACAATTACAAAGATCAATGCAAAAAAAAAAAAAAAACTGCATCAAGGATAAAGGACTAAACAGGAATAGCATCTCTAAATTGTCAAAACTTCACACTTTGTGAATTTTATGACATGTTCCCAAAGTTTTCCTTTCTTAAAACAACTTTTGAAATTCTTCTCAAAGTTTGGCCTTTCAGTTCTCTCAAGTCTCATTTATCTCTCCCTCCATTGCGGTCTTGCTAATTTGCCTAATGTTATGCAGCTGAACTTTTGCTGAACCCGTGGAAGCAGTCAGCCTCACCTCTCAATGACCCACTCCATGACACCGATTCGCTTCCATGCCTTTCTCATCTGACATCACACAAAGGCATTCCACCTTGTTCACCAGCCTTGCACAACCACACGCAGCAAGAAGAGAGCTTTCCTTTGAATGACATGCGGAAAGTTTCCAGAGAAACAGCCTCAAATGAGACAACACCTCCATGGAGCTTTTCTCACTTTTTTTTTCTCGACGGAAAGTATCAACTCAAAAGTTGAATGATAAAAGAGGAAACACCCTGAATTCACAGTGCATGAGATGAAATTGAAAATTCACTCTGAAAATGCACAATGTTTGCAAAACATTGTTAAAAAGTCTTAGAAAAGTGATTCAGCGGAAACACTTAACAATAATGTTCGATTTAGTAACATTAGTGAACATTAAAGGGTTAGTTCACCCAAAAATGAAAATTAAGTCATTAATTACTCACCCCCATGCTTTACCAACCCCGTAAGACCTT
Source organism: Pimephales promelas (assembly GCF_016745375.1). The sequence goes on along the minus strand of NW_024121213.1, from coordinate 237,452 downwards.
CGTTCATCTTCGGAACACAAATGAAGATATTTTTGATTAAATTTGAGAGCTGTCTCACTACCACATTGGCTGCCTAAGGGACTGGCTGTTGACGGCCCAGAAAGTCAATGAAGAAAATGTTTAAATATTCCATGTGACTACAGTGACTCAACTATAAGTTTATCAAGCGACGAGAATACTTTTTGTGCGAAAAAACAAACAAAAATAACGACTTTATTCGACTATTCCTTTTCTTCATTGTTGGCCTGAAACGAGACTTCCTTAGATTTCCACGAAGCATGCGCGAGAATTGCAATCTCCTTTAAAGTTCAGTTCAGTTCTCGCGCATGCGTCAAAAATATCTTCATTTCTGTTCCGAAGATGAACGAAGGTCTTACGGGGTTGGTACAGCATGGGGGTGAGTAATTAATGACTTAATTTTCATTTTTGGGTGAACTAACCCTTTAACTAACAATGAAAAAATATTTATCAAACATTTACTGTTGCTGTCAACGATAGTAATGGAACCTTATTGTAAAGGGTTCTGTCATAAACTCTTGAATGTCTGAAGGCATTTCGACACATTGTCATTTCATTAATAAATGAAAATTTAAAACCAAGTGGTGTTCATTGTAAAGGAAGAAAGCACAAACAAAATTTTGAAACAAAAATAAAGAAGGTTGTTTTGTCGCACCTTTTTTCCTTGTAAAGCCTTCTCTTGGACTCTCGTCTCAGGCCTACAAGGAAGAAATGGAGTAGTTGAATAAAGTCATTATTTTTGTTTGTTTTTTCCCACAAAAAGGATTCTCGTCACTTGATAAACTTATACTTCAGCCACTGTTGTCACATGGAATATTTAAACATTTTCTTCAATGACTTTCTGGGCCGTCAATTTTCAATCCCTTAGGCAGCCTATGTAGCCGTGATCCACCTCTCAAATTTAATCAAAACTATCTTCATTTGTGTTCCGAAGACGAACAAAGTTCTTACAGGGTTGGTACAGCATGGGGGTGAGTAATTAATGACTTAATTTTCATTTTTGGGTGAACTAACCCTTTAACTAACAATGAAAAAATATTTATCAAACATTTATTGTTGCTGTCAACGATAGTAATGGAACCTTATTGTAAAGGGTTCTGTCATAAACTCTTGAATGTCTGAAGGCATTTCGACACATTGTCATTTCATTAATAAATGAAAATGTAAAACCAAGTGGTGTTCATTGTAAACGAAGAAAGCACAAACAAAATTTTGAAACAAAAATAAAGAAGGTTGTTTTTTCGCACATTTTTTCCTTGTAAAGCCTTCTCTTGGACTCTCGTCTCAGGCCTACAAGGAAGAAATGGAGTAGTTGAATAAAGTCATTATTTTTGTTTGTTTTTTCCCACAAAAAGGATTCTCGTCACTTGATAAACTTATACTTCAGCCACTGTTGTCACATGGAATATTTAAACATTTTCTTCAATGACTTTCTGGGCCGTCAATTTTCAATCCCTTAGGCAGCCTATGTAGCCGTGATCCACCTCTCAAATTTAATCAAAACTATCTTCATTTGTGTTCCGAAGACGAACAAAGTTCTTACAGGGTTGGTACAGCATGGGGGTGAGTAATTAATGACTTAATTTTCATTGGTAACACTTTACAATAAGGTTTATTTATTAAACATTAGTTAATGTATTAACTAACATGAACTAAGCAATACATTTGTTACTGTTTTTGTTAATTTTTGTTAATGTTAGTTAATACAAATCCAGCTGTTCATTGTTTGTTCGTGTTAGTTCACGGTGCATTAACTAATGTTAACAAGGTTTTAATAGTATTAGTAAGTATTAGTAAATGTTGAAATTAACATTAACAAAGATTAACAAATGCTGTAGAAGTATTGTTCATTCTTAGTTAATGTTAACTAATGTAGTTAACTAATGAACCTTATTGTAAAGTGTTACCTTTTCATTTTTGGGTGAACTAACCCTTTAATTTTCTGTCTCCTGAGATAAAGTCATCCAATTTTTGAAGGCAGCATATGTATCCTTCGCTTCCTTTGATATTCCACAACCCTGTGCATTTAATTCCGTGATAGTTGAGCAAATTATAGATGATGAATGTTGCAGTTGGTGATCAGTTTGTTTGTAAATGCAATTTTTTGACCAACATTTTCCATTTTCCAGAGAAATTACTATTGTACTAATTTACTTTAATGTCATACACCGATCATACACCAAGTTCTACAAGCAAGTGAAGGCTTTTTACAGTTCAGAATCGTGAAGGTATTACGATATTGGGCGAGAACTCACCGCACTGCAACACTAGTTGATTAAAAGTCACTGTAGGAAAAAAAAATGCATGTTGCATGACGGATTGTTATTATAACGGCGGGTTTACCAGGCGCGCCAGGATGAGCCGATTTCATTCACAACCGATGAGACCGACGTTCTTGTCAGGGCAGTGAAAGACAGAGAAGTGACGTTGTATGGGGATGGGAGAAACCCTCGCACATCAGCGTCGGTTAAACATTATATATGTTTCTTGCCACTATTGGGCAAACAGGTCTGATCCCTTAGTACTGCAATTAGCCTTAAGAAATTGGTAATAAGGTTTTTTCCTCTTCATGTAAACCACATTGATTTCCCTCATATGTTAATATTTGTCCTTGTTATAATGTATGATTTAAAAAAAAAAAACTGCTGCATCTGTGTTGATGAGAGAATCAAAGTGTATGTGCGTTGTGCACCCACTAGCCTACATAATGGCCAAGCATGTGCACTTAAAATAGCATTATGAACAACGCGCAACGCGCCACTGACTTTAGACCAGGTTTTTTCTGGTCAGTGGCGCAATTGTTTTCTGGAAGTGTTAAATAGCACCAGGGAATGTTTGCGCCGAAACACACCTCCTTTTTGCACCGATCCGCCCAGGGAGCGCAAGTTCATTTTCTAGTTTTTATCGACGTGCGTCTGTGGAGGGGAAAAACCCGCTTTTTGCGCGTGCAAAATAGAAATGAGACATGCGTTTGTGTATAAAGTCATTTGTGCCGGGCCAGTGCAAGATAGGGCCCATTACGATATTGGGCAAGAACTCACCGCACTGCAACACTATAGCTGATTAAAAGTACCTGTAGGAAAAAAAAAAATCTGTCATAGTTTGCAGACGGTACTAGCTTTGATATTTATTTGACTAATGCAATGAAATATATGACATAACGTTAGTGTCACAGTCCGTCGTCTGCACCAGTCTGTCTTGTCATCAGCACTACACTCCCCAGGATCCTCTTGTCTCCTCTCCTGAACTCACCCCCTCATTAGCCACCTGTTCCCCGTTTTGTTCATCTGTTTCACCTGTTTGCACCTCGTTATGTTTGATTCTTGCCTGTATTTAGTTCAGTTCAGTTTGTCTTTGTCGGTCGATGTCACTTGTGTTAGTGAGGTTTTCTGCCTGTATTCCTGCCTGTACCCGTACCTGTTTACTATTTTGAATTTAAGTAAAGTGTTTGAATTGGAGCATTTGCCTCTTCGGTCTCCTTCTTCTGCCTACACTCCACCAGCACCGTGACAGATCGACCGACCACAAACCACAAGTAAGATGGACCTTCCAGCAGTGGCCCTTCTCTGTTTGGACCAAGAAAACCGCTCCCTGGAGTCCCATATACCAGGGCTTTTCTGGAGTTGGCGTGCCTCACCCACTATTCTGACCCGTGCCCGGGACCGCTCGCTGAGGCTGGCAATGTAGAATACACACAGCGAGCGGTCCCGGGCACGCCTCCCAAGCAGCGGTCCCGACGAGAATTTCGCCGCCTGTGTGGAGTGGGTGCTGGTGTGCTGTGAGTCTCCATTCACCGTGGAGGAAGTCACCAGCACCACTCCAAAGCTCGAACTCTCCTCATCGCTGGTTCCGTCCAGCCCTCCCAAGCCTGAACTCTCCTCACCGCTGGTTCCGTCCAGCCCTCCCGAGCCTGAACTCTCCTCACCGCTGGTTCCGTCCAGCCCTCCCGAGCCTGAACTCTCCTCACCGCTGGTTCCGTCCAGCCCTCCCGAGCCTGAACTTTCCTCACCGCTGGTTCCGTCCAGCCCTCCCGAGCCTGAACTCTCCTCACCGCTGGTTCCGTCCAGCCCTCCCGAGCCTGAACTCTCCTTACCGCTGGTTCCGTCCAGCCCTCCCGAGCCTGAACTCTCCTCATCGCTGGTTCCGTCCAGCCCTCCCGAGCCTGAACTCTCCTCATCACTGGTTCCGTCCAGCCCTCTCGAGCCTGAACTCTCCTCATCGCTGGTTCCGTCCAGCCCTACCGAGCCTGAACTCTCTTCATCGCTGGTTCCGTCCAGCCCCGTCCGGCCAGCGCCAGAGACCGTCCGGCCAGCGCCAGAGACCGTCCAGCCTGAGACCGTCCCTTCTGTCCATCGAGAGACGGTCCACGCCCCATCGGCCCCTAATCTGGGGACTCAACCCAAATATTTTTTTTTGGGGGGGGGGACCCCAGTGTCCCAGCCACGGTCGCCTGAAGGGTCCTCACCGCCGTGGCCACCCAAAGGGTCCTCACCACCGTGGCCGCCCGAAGGGTCCTCACAGCCTGCTCCGCCACGCCCTCAGCCTGCTCCACCCTGGCCATGCCCCCAGCCTGCTCCACCCTGGCCACGCCTTCAGCCTGCTCCACCATGTCCTGCTCCGCCCTGGCCACGCCCCCAGCCTGCTCCGCCCTGGCCACGCCTTCAGCCTGCTCCACCATGTCCTGCTCCGCCCTGGGGGCTTCCTCCTCCAGACTACGCCCTCCACAGCCTCCAGGGCGCCCACCCCCCCTCCCCATTGATGTTATGGCGTGAGGTCACACCTACCAGGAGGGGGGAGTGATGTCACAGTCCGTCGTCTGCACCAGTCTGTCATGTCATCAGCACTACACTCCCCAGGATCCTCTTGTCTCCTCTCCTGAACTCACCCCCTCATTAGCCACCTGTTCCTCGTTTTGTTCATCTGTTTCACCTGTTTGCACCTCGTTATGTTTGATTCTTGCCTGTATTTAGTTCAGTTCAGTTTGTCTTTGTCGGTCGATGTCAATGTTACTTTGCGTTAGTGAGTTTTTCTGCCTGTATTCCCGTACCCGTTTGGTATTTTGAATTTAAGTAAAGTGTTTGAATTGGAGCATTTGCCTCTTCGGTCTCCTTCTTCTGCCTACACTCCACCAGCACCGTGACAGTTAGCACCGTATGTCCGCAGTGTGTTTGTGAATTTGGGTCAATAGATATCAAGTGTTGTGTAGCTACTGTTAAGTTAAATGTCACAGGAATCCTAAGCAGAGGGTGAATATAAAACTGTGTGTGTTTTAATGCAGCACCTGCTGATATGATAGTGAACTCAGCATACTCCCGTCTTTCTCCGCTCTACAATCATGGCAGTTTAATTGTTGGCAATATTTTAGTCAACAATAATAACACTGCCACATATAAAGTTCAAATTTGCATATATATATACATACACACACACACATGTGTGTGTATATATATATATACATACACACACACACACACATATATATATATATATGAATTATATAACTTGATATAGAAATATTATTGAAGAGACAAAAGAACAGATAAAGGTAACTGACATTTAATCTTTTCTATTTAATCTAAATGTAAATAGAGCAAGACAATTAAACTAGGTTCAAAGCTGGATCAAAACAATGTTTAAATGTAACCCTGATTATGTTGGAGGAAGTTTTACATTTTGGTGAAAGTGATTCCCTGCCTATGGTCTGAGAGGCTGACCTTAAAATGGATGGATGAATTAGGAGATAAACCTTTGCCTTAATTAAATCTAGGTTTAAGATCAATGCTTATTGGTGAAACCCGCCTAATCCCTCATATGTTAGAGAGTCTGAGAGTGAAAATGTGTGTTTCATGAGTTTCATTTAGCATTAACTTTATCAGAAAGAGGAAATGGGTTGTGAATTTTTAGTCACTCACTTAGAATGATGGGTGAAAACCTAAACAGTTCAACAATGAGAGAAGTGCATTTATCCTAAAACAATTTCTTCATTTAAACCTCATTCACACATGACAAATTACATAAGAGACACACACAAAGGCTCTGAGTGCCCCCACCCCATGACAGGGCAGCCAGTGTTTGAGTGGGGGGATAAAGGGGTAAAGGTGGGTTTATGAGCCAGACTAATAGCAGTAATTGTGGATAGTACCTTTGAGGGAGTTAAACTATTTTTATAACCCACACTAAAATATATTATTTCCTGGAAGTTAAGAAAGGTGCCCTAAAACCAGGACAATAGTATTTGGCCTTAAAAGGGACACATAGGATGTCGTCAGCCAAATACAGCTTTTTCAAATGCATTAGGTTGGTTTTTCAAGGGTTGCAATTCTCAGAAGTTTTCCGAAATAAAAACTTGCATTGATGTTGAACTCTGAGAGATCCCTGGAAGAGCACACGTTTATTTTTATGCCGAGTTATAGGAGCCCAATCTTACAGTTTTTCTCCATTGGTTTGGCTCATTTCTTGAAACAGAAATTACATTTCTAAAAAACAACATGGACAAACCTCCAAACTACTTGGCAATTGTTCACAAGAGAATTAAATTTCTCATTTAGTTCATCAAATTGCAAATGCCTAAGTACATGTCACAATGTCTCCTAAGTCTTCCAAGTGAATAGATCTTGTTGATCTAAACTGATTGTTCATTCTCAGTCTAATGGTTGTTCACTCCAAAACGTGTCAGCGTCATTTCATTGTATAAGTCATCGCATGCACAATAGTCTGTTCAATTGTCAAAATTAGTCAAGAACATAATACCATGAATACCATATATGAATCCCTTGTAACATTTGATACATTTATTACAGCAATTGACAGAACTTGACTAACAAAGGAGGATCTAACTAATCTCAGATGACCAATCAAACTGTATGTTTGGTCAAAGAGTTGCGATTAGTGCCTCCCATGTAAATCTATCTAATACTGTGGGCTTTACTGTAACATTTCAGTAAGTCTAGTCATTGAACTAGTACCTCTGCATAGGGGTACATGTACCCCAGGTTTGGAACCACTGGAGTAGTGGCCAGCATTGAACTTGTGGAGAATATAGAACATTCCTATGTAATTGGAGGTGTATCCATGTTGTTTTGAGAATGTATTTTATTTTACCTCTGATGTATGGAAGTTACTTTATGTTTGTGAATGATAATGGTTACAATTCCTTGCCAGTATGAGTGAAATGTGTGATGTCAATTCTTGGAGGCTTCTCTTACCCTAAAATCCAAAAAAACAAAACAAAACAAAAAACAAACAAAAAACAAACAAACTAAAATTTTAGTTTTATGTATACACATTTGTATTCTGTTAGCTAGACAAAAAAAACAGTACAGTAACCATTGTCAATGAAGGACTGGGCTAAGACTGAAAGGTGGACATGAGGGATATTTCAATGGTCCTCTGCCACAGTGACAAAACATCTAAACATTTTGGCTTGCAGTTCTTACACAATGCCAAAGGGACTAAGCATTTTGGGGGCACTGACAATTTAAATGAGAAAGAAATTTAGTTTTGCCACATGAGTGAACTGTTTTGGGAGAGGTATGAGCTTTTGCAGGTGAACCATGGTGTTGTGCCGAACCATCCACATTATTTTGGCAAAAGCACCAAGAGTGTTGAGAACGTCCGGTAGTTTCAAGAAATAAGCCAAAGCAATTGAGAAGGATCTGTGCCATTTTGGTGGCACTGACTCTTTATATGGAAAATGAATTTAGTTTTGAATCATGAACTGTTTTGGGAAAGGTACGAGCTTTTGCAAGTGAGCTATAGTGTTGTGCTGAACTGTAAGACTGTTTTGCCATATGATCTTAGAGTTTTGAGAATGTAATTTCTGTTTCAAGAAATGAGCCAAACCAATGGAGAAAAACTTTAAAACCTCTAAACCTTTTGAAAATTAATTTGGATAACATAAATTGGGGGCTCGTCAAAATTCTCCTAAATCAGTCTAAATCTGGAATCTGAAAATTAGGAATTAATATGATTAAGGACACACACATATATAATCAGCACTATTGAACTGTATCATAATGTTTAAATCTAATGTTTGAGTCAACTAAAATCCTGATGATTTTGCAGAACAAGTACAGTATCTCTTGATTTGATCTTAATGTAAATGCATTATTTAGGTTTCCCCAACAAAATGGAATCTCAGAATTTATATTTTATGTTTTGGTGCAGTAACTGAGTACTGTTTGAACAACATATTGGAGTATTGCAACATCATTTGGGTCTGACTTCCTCCAACGCCCAAGCCTCTAAGCGCCACACAGTTTGTGTTGTTCTAATACCAATAAATCCCTCCTCAAACGCAACACAGCTTTTCATCTTTTAGTGCAATGCCAAAAGGAGGAAAGACTGAGGAAACTCTAGCTGTGAACTAAGACCACAAGGACGAGCTCTGTGCTAGTCTGCTCTTGGATCATTGAGCTTGTGCATTAGATTTTAAGACGTGGTTTAACTAGGCAGGATTGAATCAGGAATCTGGGATTGGTGATGTGGGAACATTTTTCAGCACATGAAGAACTGTGAAATAACTAACTTTTATTGTATCTACTAATATTTGAAAAAGATTATAAAGAAGAATATTTCTGTCAGTTGATGGCCCCTAACTGACCTCCAATGTATTGTTTCCCATCAGCTGCTTGGTTACCCACATTCTTCAAAATATCTTCTTCTGTTCAACAGAAGATAGAAATTCAACAACTTAGGGGTGAGTAAATTATGAAGTAATTTTTATTTTGGGGTATTTTATTTAAGTGCATTAAAGCTGCAACAGCTATAATGAATCCAGACACATAATCAGACTGACCTCTGTCTGGACGCACAACAGACCTCCACACGGCCTTGCATTATAGCTTTATTCTCTCTCTGGTCCATAATTCCTCAAACACAGTGAGGCATGGCCCCTTTAACGTGCCCTACACTCTCAGAAAACCCTACACTTTTGTACCTAAAGGGTGCATATTGGTACCTTCATGGTACATATTTGGATTTAGGTACAAAAGTGTACCTTTTGAAAAGGTACTGCCCCAGTGACAGCTTTTGTACCTTTTTTTTCTGAGAGTGTATAGTGCATGCTTAGGCATTTATGGCACACGCTGCTGCTCTAGCAAGAGGTCTTTATGGCATACAGCTGATGCACGGCAGCCATTATATGCTGTAATGACCAATACACACCTTTACCCAAACAGTCTTTTCATAGACACACCATACATCATTAACATAGGCATCATTTACACCTGGAAAGAAAGAGTTACCCAAAAATTTAAATTCTGAATGAAAAAACTTCATGTCGTTCCAAACCTATATAAATTTCTTTCTTCTGCAGAACACAAAAACAGATATTTTGAAGAATGTTGGTAATCAGCCAGTTTTGCTTCCCTTTGACTTTCATTGTTTTTTTGTCCATATAACGGAAGTCAATGGAAACAAAATATCTTCAAAATATCTTCATACAGGTTTGGAACGCCATGAGGGTGAGTAAATTATGACAATGAAAATTTTGGGGTGGACTATCTTTTTAAAGAAGCAGTTTGTAACTATTTTACATTTTGGTAAATTGGTGGCTAATTCACGTGAATTTGTACGTTCTCATTTGTGCGTTTTTGCATTCTGCTTATGCCCCATGGTTACATTTAGGTGTGGACCTTCATGTCTGCTTTATTTTTTTTAAATGTATGTTCTTGTTTTTGAGCATACATTCATACAAAATCAAAACTCGCAAAACATATCTGTAAAATAGTTTCCGGAGATAACTAGTTACCACAAGGCTGCAATTCTATAAAGAAAGCTGAAAAATGGTCCAGATTAGAGGTCAACCCTTATCCTAGAGAGCCATTGTCCTCTAGAGTTTAGCTCCAACTCTAATCAAACACACCTGAACAAGCTAATCAAGGTCTTCAGGATTGCTGGAAATTCACAGAAAGGAGTGTTGAAGCAGGTTGGAAATAAACTTTGCAGGGACAGTTTTAGTTACAAAATAAATGGTTAGGTAAAAACAAAAATGACTAGAAGCTTGTGGAAAAAAATAACGTACCACAATTACAGACGTTCCTATTTAGAATGGGATTAGATTTCTTATAGAATGCCCGATTTAGCTAAAAAAAACAGGTATTTTTTTAACCAATATTGTGTGAGAGAGACAGATTTGTTCAATTCAGATGGTATTAAGATCACAAAGATCACCTGACCTCTGGAAAAACCAGTCCTGTCCAAATAGGGCTATAATCGGTGAGAGAGGAAGAGTAAGATCATGGTTTTAATTTATTTCACACTGATCCAATGTAACAGATGCACAAGACGCTGCAGTTTCTGAAGCACTTGCACGCTCACTCTGTCCATTCATCCATCTATCTATGGTAAAGTAGCTGTAAAAGCCCATTCTCGTGATGTTGAGCTGAAGTAAGCCAACACACTGTCAAGAACAGCGAAAAAGAAACATTCTCGGCTTGAGAGCTGCTGGAGAGGATTAGACCATTGTGAGAGTTGGATGGGGGAGGGGGGCACTTTAAATGGATTTCATGTGTGTGCTTATGTCCTCTGCGTTAAGACACTCCACCAAACATGACATGCACTTGAGACCTACCCCAGGTCATCAAAACACATCTGATACACAGCATACAAACAGCAGTGTGATTGTATTTGTGCAAGATACACACAGTTAGCATTTTGTAGAGCCAGAAGCCCCTTTTCGGAAGAAGTTCGGTGAGATCATAACTATTGTCTGCAGCTGTCCCATGAGTTTCCACAGCAGGAAAGGAAGTTCTTCACACTCGCCCAAACCTGTCATGAACGAGGAACCGCTACAGTCTGTGTGGGAATTGAACTGAATTGTATTTGTTTTTTATTTAAATTCTGACCATTGCTTGTAATTAACTTCCATTTACTTCCATTGCATTTTTCCCCCTATGGAAGTCATTGGGATACATCAACTGCCTGGTTACCAACGTACTTCAAAATATATTCCTTTGTGTTCAGCAGAAGAAAGAGATTCATACAGGTTTGAAAAACAAACAAACAAAAAAAACCCCAAACAAATTGAACCCTTTAAAGTTCAAAAAGGTATCAACATATTATTTATTGTATTCTTTTGTAATTGTTACTAAAGTATCAGGAGTGTTTTATAGGCTACTATTGCAGCAGTTAGAGATCCATCCATTTTAGTTCCGGGTCACTAAGGACCACAATATGTAACAATGATTGGAGAAACTTTCATGCATTTAAGGGTTAACATGTCAGCTTTACAGAATTTAATGATGACACTCAATCACTTGACTATTGTTTTAAAAAATATGTTCGTAGCTCTCAAACTGTATTCACTTTATAGACGAATCCGACGAGCGTTCTGTGTAGGCTGCCATCTTGTGGCGACGCCATTACTGAGCTGTTACACCGGCATAGACATATGCACCGGTATGTAAACAAACCTCGGTGATAACGCGAACGCACCCTCGATGACAGCTACAGACAGGCAGAATGACTTGTTGGGTTGATGATATTAGACCCTGGCCTCCAGTCACAGGTGAAGGTACAAACGATCTTACAGATTATTTATGAAAATAGCTTGGCAAGCTAGCTAGGCTAACGTTTGCTAACGAGGAAACTATAAAAAGATCTGTTCATTTGGCAACAATAAATAAATAAATGAAATCAAATAAACAAATTCATGTTTTTCATTTGTATCCATTATTTATCTAATTTTCACATTGCAACGGGCAAGGGTAAGGTAACGTTACAGCTAGAAAGTATACATAATATCGACCAATTAGTGTTTTTAAACCATGGAAAGAGGTCAATATAACAGCGGGAGAACAATTATGTCACATAACGTTATATTTAGCTCAGGAAAGCCATTTAATGACCATAGCATGTTAATTGAATAGAAAAAATAGCAAGAGAGGAGATTTTGCTGATCACTATATCACATATTTATTATATTTTTTACTTATGTCATTAAATAATTGTTATTATACGCGAATGTCCGCGTCTTGTACTCGCCCAGGAAATCTTTGTAAACCGTACGGCTCTAGACAGGGGCAGTCGACCCGGGGTATTCACAATGTTTTCTCTTCAAAATTGAAATTTTACTGCCACCATAGAAACAATTTATAACGGAAACTGTTTACCCACTCAACATTATACAAGGGCTAACGTTGTAACGTTAGTGACAGTCGTAAATCGCGGGCTGTTTATTCCAGTGGACGCAAGTTGCAACTAAAACAAATAGGAGGCAAGGCGCAACGCTACCCAGCAACAGCTCAGTAATGGCGCTCGCTTACTTCCGGTAGTTTCGCTGGATTCGTCTATTGAGAATGAGGAGGTGACGTCATGCGTATAACTCCGCGGTGCATTGTGGGATGGATCCGCCTTTTTGGGAGGACACGCTATCCGTTGCCATGATTACTTCGACCGTGAGACTGAGAGAAATAGCGACAGAGAAGGAGTGCAGCTTGATATTTATTTGCATTTTTGCGATAAGGCACACTTTCTTGGGAATAAATGAAGCAAAAGGAGAGGGTCTCTATCAGGAGAGACTACATAACAACACTAAGCAGCGTTATTTAAAGAAACTACTTGTCATCAACATACAGTATGGACCCGTACGACCTGCTACAGAATAGACGAAAGACCCGAAGCACTACCACCTTTCACACACCCTGACATAGTCAAGCACCTGGTTTATGGTAACAGTGCTTAACGTTACTGCTACACAATGCAAGAGTTCAGACGCTTTAAGTCATTAGAAGCTTATTAACAATTCTGCTGTGGCTGGGTGCAAGAGAAAGAGCTGGGTGCCCCTGGCAACCCATAGTGTATCCTCCCAAAATGGCCGAACGGCTCAGACCCCGCCCAAATCGGCACGTGACTCCTCACTCTCAATAGCCCGTAATCCTGTATGTGGACAAATGTGGGCACAGAGGACTCAGGTGTGATTTTTATTTATTATAATTTTTATATCATTGTCTTCGATAAAGTTTTGTCCATCAATTTATGGTGTTTTTTTTTTATTCTGGGGGTATTTTTTAATTTATTTACTTCAAAAAGTGCCATATTTTCTATGTAAATTATGCTTATTTTTATTTTTTATTTTTTTTTAACTACATTAAAATATCATTCCAATAAGTTCTTAGACCTAAAACCTAAATATGAAGTGACTTTTCTGTCACCTGGTGTCTTATTTTGGCTTATTTTAGAATGTTCTAAATTACAGTTCCCTATCGAGGGAACTCAACACTGCGTCGATAAAATCGACTCTTTGGGGACGCTCCCTAAGCGTGCGCCTCTGAAGTATGAATGAAACTAATCCAATCCTGATTGGTGTTGCGTCGTGACGTAACATGTGACGGCATACCCGGAAGTATAAAAGTGACGCTGTCACAACACACACTAGCTTTCGCTCTTCAGCAAGCGCTTTATGTTGAAACTGTCTGTCTTATTTGGTGTTGTTTGTCTTATTATTGAAAGAAAGTATGGCCAGTGAACAATTCAAGAGGTGTGTGCATCCCTGCCCTCGTTTCATCACGGGTGGGGACGCACACTCTCTCTGTGTGTATTGTTTGGGAGTGCAGCACGCACGGGCAGCTCTCGAGGGGGCTGCTTGTGAAATGTGTGAGGCTTTGCCTATTAGAGTGCTGCGCTCCCGGCTGGCGTGCTTTGACGAGCACGGTCAGGCTCGCGTTCCCCAGGGTTCCGGTCCCGCATATGTCGAGGCGATGCGGCGACTGAGATCCTGGGGTTCGCAGCGGGATCTGGCGGAGGAGAGTGAGAATGCTGAGGCATTTTCTCGCTCGCCATCGGCTGGTCCCGCAGCCTCTGAGAGTGGTGTGGGAGCCCGCGCTGCGGTTTCTCCTACCCGCGATCAGGTCCCGGTGCTTGAGCTGTCTACTTCTGAGGAAGGGGACGTGCTCAGCATCGATGCGGACGACCGTGATCTCAGCACGCCATCACGCGGCCTGGGTTATGAGGAGCTGGTGGAGGTTGTGACACGCGCTGTGGCCAGACTAAACATCAGCTGGCCACAACATGAGCAGGAAACGCAAGTCACCAGTAAAATGGACGAGCGTTACCTGCAGCGCAGGTCACAGCCTCACCGCCGGGGTCTGCCGTTTTTCCCTGATCTCCATAAAGAGATCTCGAGAACGTGGGAAAGACCGCATTCGTCCCGTATTTCGAGTCCCAATGTAATAGATTACAGCAATGTTATGGGGGCTCGAGATATGGGATATGGGAAGATGCCGAAGGTGGAGGAGGCTTTAGCGAGCTATCTCTCTCCCGAATCGGCGTCTTCCCTAAAGACCCCGGTGTTGCCTAGTAAGCCCTGCAGAGAGACATCTGCATTGGTGGGCAGGGCTTACATGGCGGCGGGTCGGGCTGGTTCGTGTCTGCACTCAATGGCGATTTTGCAGGCATACCAGGCCGACCTCCTGAAAGATTTGGATGAGGGGGAGGGGCCTACTCCTGAAGATGTCGCGGAGTTGAGGAAGGCCGCAGATTTGTCTCTCCGGGCCACTAGGGAAGCGGCCAGCGCTATTGGCCGCTCTATGGCGGCCATGGTGGCCACGGAGAGGCATCTGTGGCTGAACTTATCCGGTATTAAAGAAAAGGATAGGTCCTTCCTGCTGGATGCGCCGCTTTCGGCTTCTGGCCTGTTCGGCGACGCCGTTAATTCGGTTGTCGACAGGTTTCAGGAGTCGAGAAAACAATCTGCGGCGTTCCAGCAGTACCTCCCCCGGAAAGCGAAGGCCAAATCTAGTAGGGGGGGGCAAAGCAATCAGCCCCAGCCATCAGCCAGCTCCTCCCACAGGGCAGAGCAGAAGGAGAGCGTTTCCCCTAGAGCCCCCCCTCCGGGGTCTTGGCAACAGAGGAAACGCTCCCAAAAACCGAAGTCCTCCAGCCAGAGGGGCGACCTGAGGGACGTCATTCAGGCTAAGAGGACTTCGGAAAGAGGTCATAGCCAAGGCAGGACTTCAGAGGGCTGCCCCCTCCGCAGTGAGACAACCGAGGTTGTTCTCACAACGGGGCCCTCTAGGAAAAGATGCAGGTCCGCCGTTAACAGCGCTTCGGGCCGCATCAATTTCCAGCGAAAAGACACCAGAGGCCAGCCTCGAGAGGCTGGTACCCTTAGCAGATTTTGTAGAGGGATGGTATCATCTTCCCAACATATCTCCATGGGTCCTGCAGATAATACGAGTTGGGTACAGACTGCAGTTCGCGCACCGCCCCCCCAAGTTCTCTGGGGTGGTGCTCACTGCGGTGGTCCCAGAGCAGGCTCAGGTGTTGGAACAAGAAGTACAGACTCTGCTGTCGAAAGGAGCCATAGAACGTGTTCTTCCGGTAGACAGGGAGTCCGGGTTTTACAGCCGGTACTTTATAGTTCCAAAGAAGGATGGGGGGTTAAGGCCAATTTTGGATCTCAGGGTGTTGAACCGGTCTCTGAGAAGGTTCAAATTCAGAATGTTGACCATTCCAACAATCGTGAGTCAAATCAGATCCGAGGACTGGTTTGTCACGATAGATCTGAAAGACGCCTATTTTCACATCTCCATCCTTCCTTGTCACAGGAGGTACCTGAGGTTCGCTTTCGGGGGCGAAGCATACCAATATCGGGTTCTTCCGTTCGGCCTAGCACTCTCTCCCCGCACATTTACCAAGTGTATGGACGTGGCCCTTGCTCCACTGAGACTTCAGGGGATTCGCGTATTGAATTATCTCGACGACTGGCTTATTTTGGCCCAGTCTCGGGAGATGGCAGTTCGGCATCGAGATGTCGTTCTTGGCCATATTCAAAAATTGGGGTTAAGACTCAATTTGAAGAAGAGTGTGCTAGAACCGTCCCAGGGCACGACCTTTTTGGGAGTCGTGTGGAACTTGATTACAATGCAGGCACGTATGTCTCCCGCACGTATCGAGTCAATTCTGGCGATGGTGTCCAGGGTGAGGCTAGGTCAGGCCGTCACTGTGAAACACTTTCAAAGGATGCTGGGCCTCATGGCAGCGGCATCCAACATTATTCCTCTGGGCCTCCTTCACATGAGGCCCCTCCGGTGGTGGTTGAAGACCAAGGGGTTCTCACCCAAAGGAAATCCGTTCCGTATGATCAGAGTAACGCGCAAGTGCCTTCAGTCTCTGCAAATATGGAAGAAGCCTTGGTTCCTATCCCAAGGGCCAGTGTTGGGGGTGTCATGTCGCCGGGAAACCGTTTCGACAGACGCCTCCCTTACGGGCTGGGGCGCGGTCATGGACGGCCGCTTTACCAGGGGTCTGTGGCAGGACCATCATCGCACTTGGCATATAAATTGCCTGGAGATGATGGCGGTATTCAAGGCTTTGAGGAGCTTCCTCCCAGACATCGAGGGTCGCCACGTCCTTATACGGACAGACAATACGTCAGTGGTGGCCTATCTGAACCGACAGGGGGGACTCAGATCGCGCCCTCTGTGCAAACTGGCGCATCAGATTATCCTTTGGTCCCAGGGAAAGATATTGTCAATAAGGGCAATGTATATCCCAGGGGTTCAGAATCGGGGAGCAGACATCCTGTCGAGGCAGGGGCTGAGGCCCGGGGAATGGAGACTTCATCCGGATGTGGTGAAGTCGATATGGGAGAGGTTCGGACCGATGGAAGTGGATCTGTTTGCGTCTCGAGAGACGTCCCACTGTCCACTTTGGTTCTCCCTCTCACATCCAGCCCCGCTGGGGTTGGATGCCATGGTACAGGCTTGGCCGAGGCTTCGCCTGTATGCTTTCCCCCCGATCGCTCTGCTCCCAGGGGTCCTGGAGAGGGTCCGTCAAGAGGGCATCAGTCTACTTCTGGTTGCCCCGAGATGGCCGACACGAGTATGGTTCTCGGATATAATATCACTCCTCATAGCTCCGCCATGGCCGATTCCTCTGAGGAGGGATCTATTGTCTCAGGCGGAGGGCACAATCTTCCACCCTCGCCCAGAGTTGTGGAAGCTGTGGGTCTGGCCTCTGAGGGGGTTCAGTACCTAAATGCTGGCTTATCAGCTGAGGTGGTTGAAACCATACTTAGCTCTAGGGCCCCATCTACCAGGAGATTATATGGCCTCAAGTGGAAGGTGTTTCACACTTGGTGTGGAGAACGAAGGTTGGATCCAGTAAACTGCCCAGTGGCTTCAGTTCTGGAATTCCTTCAGGATCGTTTCTCTGCGGGTCTCTCCCCGTCCACTCTTAAGGTGTACGTGGCTGCCGTTTCGGCTTTCCACGCGCCAGTAGATGGTGGACCTCTGGGGAGGCACCAGTTGGTCATTAGGTTTCTCCGTGGTGCTTGGAGGATGAGGCCGGCGATCAGGTCCAGGGTGCCTGCCTGGGATCTGGCAATAGTTCTGGAAGGGTTGTCCCTCGCTCCCTTCGAACCTTTAGAGTCGGCTTCGCCTAAGGACTTAACGTTGAAAATGGTCTTTCTCTTAGCGATTACCTCTCTTAAGAGGGTGGGAGATCTCCAGGCCCTGGCGGTAACGCCAGCTTGCTTGGAGTTTGCCCCTGGCAAAGTAAAGGCCTTTTTGCACCCGAGTCCGGGCTACGTGCCTAAAGTTCCTTCGAGTACGGCTCGCTCTGTAGTCCTTCAGGCATTCCATCCTCCACCTCATGTGTCGGCGGGAGAAGAGAGGCTTCACTTGCTCTGCCCCGTCAGAGCTTTGAGTGTATACTTGGAAAAGTCTGCTTCTTGGAGAAGATCTGACCAGTTGTTAGTATGCTTTGGGTCACCTAAGAGGGGGCTCCCGGCGACCAAACAAACTATAAGTAACTGGATTGTCCAGGCTATTACTGAGGCTTACAAGGTGCGTGGGGTTCCTTCACCTTTGGCCTTAAGGGCTCACTCGACTAGAGGCATGGCTTCCTCTAGGGCCCTTCTGTCGGGAGTACCTCTGCAGGAGATTTGTGAGGCAGCCGGCTGGGCTACCCCGCATACTTTCATCAGGTTTTACAGTCTCAGCCTTCCCAGTACGCCCGGTGCACACGTACTCGGCCCTTGCTGAGTGCCTAATCAGTTTCACTCTGGGGCGGGTCTGTTCGGTGCGTGGCCTAGTGGGTACTCGTTCCCCAAAGAGTCGATTTTATCGACGCAGTGTTGAGTTCCCTCGATAGGGAACGTCTCGGGTTATGACTATAACCCTTGTTCCCTGAGAAGGGAACGAGACACTGCGTCGTGTTGCCACGCCCCCTTTTCAGACCCTTGAGCGTCTTGCTTCATCGCGAGGCTAGTGTGTGTTGTGACAGCGTCACTTTTATACTTCCGGGTATGCCGTCACATGTTACGTCACGACGCAACACCAATCAGGATTGGATTAGTTTCATTCATACTTCAGAGGCGCACGCTTAGGGAGCGTCCCCAAAGAGTCGATTTTATCGACGCAGTGTCTCGTTCCCTTCTCAGGGAACAAGGGTTATAGTCATAACCCGAGACGTTTTCCCATTCATTTCTATGGGTGCCCATTTTTGACCCAAATACAAGATTAATGTGTTTTTTTTTTAATGAGTTTTCACCCACTTAACATTGTAGAATTGAGTCAAAAAAAAAAAATGTGTGTGTTCAGAAGGCAAACTTAGCCAAGTAGCCAAGTCTTGTACCGCTCAGATCAAGGGGAGTATTTTTTAAAAATAAATTAAAACTATTTTGCCCAGAAAAAACAGAATACAGTTTTAGGGTTAAAACCTGTAAGAGTAAACAAATATTGTGATTTAATATGCTATGTTTGTCATGGTGCAGCAGTGGAAATCTGTGGACGTTTGCAGATTCCCCACTCTCAGAGTCTAAAACTCCAACCATTTTCATTTCATTGTTTAAAGGAAAACAGAAACTCTCATAGCAGCTAAAAAGTGAAAAATATGAGAAACTAACCTTCACACTTACAGAGGATATAATATTACACACACTGATAGGCGTGTGACATTAAGCTGATATTCACAGTAACATTGATGTCTCCATTTTGTGTGTGTGTTCTGGATAAGCCTGAGATGTAGAAATGAGCCTGTCCTTTCAAAGTCAGTTCAGATGCTAATAGCACATCAGAAATCCAGCAAACAAAGCCCCATCACTGCCCCATTACAAATACCCCAGAGGTGGGGTGTTTGTGGGGGACAGGCTGGGGGTAATGAAATGGATAACTTCCAAACCTCTTCATCAAAGAAAAAAGAAGAAGATAAGCATATCAAAGAGGAGAAAAAAAGAGGAGCTGTGTGTGTATTTGGCCTAGATAGTAAGAGTGTGTGCAGTAGATTTGTGTAGAGCAAACCCATGCTGGACCATTGAAATACTAAATATGCTCAATACATCTTGTTCTGTTGTAGTGGTAGTAGATTAATTTACTAGACTAATTTTACACAACTCTCACTTGTGACAAGCACTTAACTACAGGACACTTTAGATAATGGCCCCCCTGAAGCCCATCAGGCATCATGTTGGGGGTCACTGTGGCCCTTGATTAGCATTTAAATGTCTTTGATAAGAGCTGAGAGAACACAGGCCGCTATGTCAGCAGATTTGAACCACTCCAAACACACTCTAGTATTCATTAGCTCATCCCACTGACGGTGAAGCTGATCATTAGAGCAAATAAACCCATCACACACAGATTGAACCCGGGCTGATCACAGCCACTGATAGAACAGAGAGAATAAGAGATAAAGACAAGAGATGGAGGATATGTAAATGAAATGGGGAAGGAAGTCTCAATGGGACCAGGTTGTCAAGTACAGATACCGAGGGAAAGATATTTTTGGTAAATGTTACATTTGGAAAGACACATTTGCAAAAACATACATTACTAAATAACCCAGAAAGATTCTGACAGAGATTCCCAAAGAATAAATCAGATTTGTAGACAAAAGTTCAAATAAACAGTATTGGATCTTTTGGAATGTTATCTGTTGGTTTAAAATATCTAGTTCTAAACTGTCAAAAATAATAACCATTGCAACAAAAATAATTTGTAATAGCTGTTAACTAACAAATGAACACAATAAAAACACACTGGAATACATTAGGACAAGAGTATAATGATTGTAGATTTATTAGTTTATTATATTAGAATACAAGCTTATTGGAAAAAATGTGCCTGTGGCATGTCCAGTATGTGTCACTACGGGGCCGTTTATACATAGTTTTCAACTACAAACAGAAAACTTTTTATGCGTTTTGGCCACTCCTTCATAGTATAACTGAAGTGCTTTATAGTGTCGTGGACAACTGCATTTTAGGCACCTGAAAATGCAAGTGCAAGTTTTTAAAAACGATACTGTTACTGCATTTTTGCATGCGTATTATGTGTTTTGTGTTTAGTGGGCATGTAGTGTTTCTTTACACAGTATCATTTCCAACTACTGGTCTGGCATGCATAATGCAGTGTTTTTAGTCGTTTTCACGGATCCGTGTGAACAGGGATTGTTCTGGCAATATTGTCGTCTGTAACTGATAGTGCCAAAAAAGCAAGCATTCATAAAAATGCATTCTCTGAAAGCAACTATCTGAATATAGTTCTTTGTGCTCTTTTATTGTGACTCGTATTTCACGAGACTCATACCCGAGCGCTTACTTTGCAAGGACAGTGCTTTACCTGGTGAGATACCGAGCAAGTTTACTAGGCCTATGTCAGACAATCTATACATATGGAGCTGGTTATTATAGAATCATTTATAGAAAGTCTATATTACTAAGGTGCCTTCCTGTAGCTCAAATTGAAGAGCATTGGCGTGTGCAACACCAAGTCATGGGTTTGATTCCTAGAAAGCAAGAACTGATAAGAATGGTAATGTGTACCTTGAAATGCAATTTAAGTCACTATGGATAAAAGCTTCTGCCAAATGCATAAATGTAAATGTAATAGATAATCTGCCCCTTAAACCATAATTTGTGTGAAAAGGAATAAATGCTGTTGGTGTCTAATTACAAGTAGTGTTTATTTCAGCTGTAAATTTCAGTGAAGTTTTGCAAAAAAAAAAAAAAAAAAAATGTAGGTAGAGGCATGTTGTCCAATCATGCTGTCATGATCCTGTCCTCTATCTGAGGCTGGATCATGACAGACTCATGTTTTGTGTGTAAGCACATGGCTGGTTGTTTTAGGCTATGTGGTTGCATTGTCTTGTCTTTACCTCGTTTACTTGTCAGTTAATGTTTTATCAGTGTCACTTGTCTTACCACGCCCCCTTGTTCTCCTCGGTCAGTCATTATTGTTTCATTAGTGTCACCTGTGCCCTTGTGATTGTCTCCCTTATATATGAAGAGTTCAGATGCAAAAGCCTCTAAATGCCATTTGAAATTTTCTTCTTTAATGATGATTTTTATCAAACTTGTATATTTAAGTTCAGTAATTTCACTTAAATAACATTTAATAGGTAATTATCATTGCCAATTAAGTGAAATTACTGAACTTAAATATACAAGTTTGATAAAAATCATCATTAAAGAAGAAAATTTCAAATGGCATTTAGAGGCTTTTGCATCTGAACTCTTCATATTGTCCTTGTGGTTGTTACTGGTTGCTTGTTCGTTGTGTATCCTGTCTGTGAGTAATCCTCCAAGTGAATTGTGAAGTTTATTGTCAGTATTGCTGTATGTTTGTTGTCAAGGTCAGCGTAGAGTCTTGTCCGTGGTTATTTTTGCCTAATCAATGTTCGTTTGCCCCCTCGTGGGTTTTTGCTTTCTGTTTGTCAAATAAAGCTGCTTCTTGAAAACTGTCTGCACTTGGGTTCGTTTCTGAAAACCGTGACACATGCACCTATTTTTTAATGTATGCATTATGTATAATAATGTAATATTTCTCAGCAAATGATTTACAACACAGCTGTGCCTGATTAACATTCTAGAATCACTCCACACTCTCTTTCTTCTCACATAATAAAATAAATTTAAGGACAAGTTCGGTATTTTACAATTAAAATTAGAGAGCTGCTGCTGTCCCGAGAATTTTGAGTTTCTGTGGTTGCACCCCACCTTCACAATGGTTGCATAGGTGTGTAACGGAGGCCAGCTAGTAGTTGCTGTGCGAGGAAACCTCACTCCCCGATCTCAATAGGCGCTCTAGCGACAGACGTTAGAGGCTGCAGTCTTTAGCCTCCTTGTTAGCGCGCCTGACTCTCATGCCGGAGATCTGGGTTCGAGGCCCGCTCGGAGCGGGTCGAGTTGGACCCGGGTGTGAGAGGTTACAGGTGCACAGGAACAATCCATTATAAAACGCATAAAACTTAGTTTACAAAGACGTGAAACTGGTCTGGGGAAAAGTGGTCTGGTTCACTAATATGCTCACACAAAAATCGCTGCAAAAGAGGCTTTCCAACAGGTTTTATCGTAGTTTTTGTACAAACTCCATTGGGTAACACTTTATTTTACGACCCGCAAACAACTGTGTAAGTACACTGAAATTACGGTGTACGTTTCTGTAATTATAGTGTACTTCCGTGTAGTTATAAGGGAACAATATGTTAAGTTTTGGGTAATAAAGGGGTAACAAGCACCACTTTAATTTACAGCCCGCAGGAGTTACACTTACCCTGTAACTACGCAGAACAAGGGTGTATCAAGCACCACTTTAATTTACAGCCCGCAGGAGTTACACTTACCCTGTAACTACACAGAACAAGGGTGTATCAAGCACCACTTTAATTTACAGCCCCCAGGAGTTACACTTACCCAGTAACTACACAGAACAAGGGGGTAACAAACGCTACTTACTATGTAGCAATACGAAACAACACTATTTGCACTGTAATAATTACAGAGAAAGGTACTGTTATACAAACCCAATTCCATAAAAGTTGGGACACTGTACAAATTGTGAATAAAAACAGAATGCAATGATGTGGAAGTTTCAAATTTCAATATTATATTTAGAATACAACATAGATGACATATCAAATGTTGAAAGTGAGACATTTTGAATTGCCATGCCAAATATTGGCTCCTTTTGGATTTCATGAGAGCTACAAATTCCAAAAAAGTTGGGACAGGTAGCAATAAGAGGCCAGAAAAGTTAAATGTACATATAAGGAACAGTGGGAGGATCAGTTTGCAACTTATTAGGTTAATTGGCAACATGATTGGGTATAAAAAGAGCCTCTCAAAGTGGCAGTGTCTCTCAGAAGTCAAGATGGGCAGAGGATCACCAATTCCCCCAATGCTGAGGCAAAAATAGTGGAGCAATATCAGAAAGGAGTTTCTCAGAGAAAAATTGCAAACAATTTGAAGTTATCATCATCTACAGTGCATAATATCATCCAAAGATTCAGAGAATCTGGAACAATCTCTGTGCGTAAGGGTCAAGGCCGGAAAACCATACTGAATGCCCGTGATCTTCGGGCCCTTAGACGGCACTGCATCACACACAGGAATGCTACTGTAATGGAAATCACAACATGGGCTCAAGAATACTTCCAGAAAACATTGTCAGTGAACACAATCCACCGTGCCATTCACCGTTGCCGGCTAAATCTCTATAGGTCAAAAAAGAAGCCATATCTAAACGGGAACCAGAAGCGCAGGCGTTTTCTCTGGGCCAAGGCTCATTTAAAGTGGACTCTAGTAAAGTGGAAAACTGTTCTGTGGTCAGACGAATCAAAATTTGAAGTTCTTTTTGGAAAACTGGGACGCCATGTCATCCTGACTAAAGAGGACAAGGACAACCCAAGTTGTTATCAGCGCTCAGTTCAGAAGCCTGCATCTCTGATGGTATGGGGTTGCATGAGTCCGTGTGGCTTACACATCTGGAAAGGCACCATCAATGCTGAAAGGTATATCCAAGTTCTAGAACAACATATGCTCCCATCCAGACATTGTCTCTTTCAGGGAAGACCTTGTATTTTCCAACAAGAGTGGCAAACCACATACTCCATCAATTACAACATCATGGCTGCGTAGAAGAAGGATCTGGGTACTGAAATGGCCATCTGCAGTCCAGATCTTTCACCCATAGAAAACATTTGGCGCATCATAAAGAGGAAGATGCAACAAAGAAGACCTAAGACAGTTGAGCAGCTAGAAGCCTTTATTAGACAAGAATGGGACAACATTCCTATTCCTAAACTTGAGCAACTTGTCTCCTCATTCCCCAGATGTTTGCAGACTGTTATTAAAAGAAGAGGGGATGCCACACAGTGGTAAAAATGGCCTTGTCCCAACTTTTTTGAGATGTGTTGATGCCATGAAATTTAAAATCAACTTATGTTTCCCTTAAAATTATGCATTTTCTCAGTTTAAACATTTGATATGTCATCTATGTTGTATTCTAAATATAATATTGAAATTTGAAACTTCCACATCATTGCATTCTGTTTTTATTCACAATTTGTACAGTGTCCCAACTTTTATGGAATTCGGTTTGTAAAAAAAAACAACAACAACAAAAAAAAAAAACGTTTTAATTACACAGTATATTTGCCATGACATTTAAGTGTCATTGCAATTTAATGGGATAAGGTAAGTACTAATTACCACATGGTAAGGTCGAAATTAAAATCATAGCAAAAACAAAATTATTTTGACTTGACATTAAGTAATCTAGTAAGAAATGCAAATAAATGTAATTTTTATCATATATATATATATATATATATATATATATGTGTGTGTGTGTGTGTGTGTGTGTGTGTTTAATTTTTAACCCACAGATGTCAAAATAACCCTGTAACATTGCACAAGAACATATTTTGCCAGAAATGTGATATGTTTTATAAACAACAGATGTACAATTTTTGCCTGGAATATATTAACAGAATAAGTACCTGTTATTTTTTAACTAATTTGCTTGTATATATGCTTAATTGTTACCCCTTTATTACCCCAAACTTAAACTAATGGTTCCCTTATACCTACACGGAAGTACATTATAATTACAGAAAGGTACACCGTAATTCAGTGTACTTACACAGTTGTTTGCGGGTCGTAAAATAAAGTGTTACCCTCCATTGACTTGTATTGTATGTTCTGTGATGTACGGTATTACTCTGCCGCCGGAAACGGAAATGGGGTTGTTTGTATTCTTTCTGTAGTCTTATGCAGTATCGTAAAATCTACAGAATTTCCCTATAACCAGCACAGAAAGGCAGATCACTTTAACTGACACGTGCACACACCCTTTCAATGTACATCCCTCTAGCTGTGACTATTGTCTCTCTCTCAATGCATCTCTCTGATATTTCAGACTTTTAGGAGTTTCATTAGTGCAGCACGATGGGTAAGAGTTGCAGCATAAGCACATATTCAGACAAGGCTCACAAAGGTTTAGACAAAAAACCTTTCACAATGCACACACACACCGCTGACCTCTCACCATTAGATGTGTGACACAAAAGCACATCATTTATCTACTCATCCTCATGAAAACACGCTCTGCATTCCCACACACACTCGCTCTGACAACATGATGAACACACTCTCTTTATAGTTTTCATCATGTTGTGTAATGTCTGGAGTGTGAGTGTGAAGGAAAACATTTTAGAGCATAATATCCCATCAAAATTTGAACTAATGCTTCTCTTGGTGATTTAAATAAAACAAAGTTTGAATAAGCAATAGGCTTTAGTTTTAAAAGAAACAAACTCTAATAACTTATGCTGTGTCAGATTCTACTGACTACCACAGAAATTAATTTCAACTCATTCTCAGTTATACAAACAAACAAATATACTCTTTAAAATAATGCAGTAAGAATGGAAATACTTTTGAGCATGCTGATGCAGATGGATTTCAGCAGTGGTGTGTACACAGTCAACACTAGACATTTTGGTGTGTTGAATTTCATATATAATATAAGCATTTTTCAATTGTAGTCTTTTAAAAAGGCATCTGAAATAATACATTATATGCAATGTAGTGTTATCAAAAATATAGATTTTTTAACATATCAATACACTTAGAGTATCTTGATTTGTATCTGTCTGAAACGCTTCCAATACTCATTTCCCGCAGAATAGATACGCTTTCTCCATCAGCGAGTTAGACACACAAACCCACCTGTGGTTTTATACTGTACAAAACTGTATATTCTATTTCTATTCCCTTACACTAACCCTCCCCCTAAACCTACCCATCACAAAAAAAAAAAAAAAAAAAAAAAAAAAATTGCACCCACAAGGTCAAAGATTTCTGGTATTGCCATGCTTGTTGGGAGATTTTGTCCCTGACAAGCATGGCAATACCTGAATACCTCAACTATAAACACCCACACACAGACACACACACTGAAATTACACTGATGAGATCATTCCTGCACTGAAAAATACAGCAGCTGACTGTGTGTGTGTGTGTGTGTGTGCGTAGACATTAAATCAGGATGAGATCTGTCTCTCTCTGCATGTTTGTGTATGTGAGGTACTTCCCGAGATCCTCTGGAAAAACCGCCACACTAAATCAAACCAGCACAATAATTACATGTTAATCGTTTTTAACCCGCCTCCTGTTTCTCATTCCCTTGTCCCCTTCCCTTGTTCGCTTTTATTCTTCTGTCATCCCTAATTCATCCCCTTTGGCTGAAGATAGAAAGATGGCGAGAGTGAAAGAGAGAGATTGCTTGGACAGCTCCACCTGCATAAATTATTTGTGATCTAATGGTAGCTTGATAACTAAATGTGTGTATTTTTATGATTGATAGATACTTACTCAATGTATTTCTTTTTGTAAAAAAAAAAGTGTTAATCCATTTAGCAATTAGGTTATTAGCAAATAAAGCAAGTAGTTTTCCATTTCATTCGTCCCCCCAAACATCCCCCCAAAACGAATCTCGCTAGTCCCGATATGGGCCGTTCGACCGACCAACCTCCCTTCCTCCCTGCTGAATGCGACCGATTATAAATGCGTCAAATGCACTGACGGTGGTTGAGCGCGGTAAAGTTAGTTTTAGGTTCGATATATTTCACCTGACATTTGTTTTCCCTAGCCACTGTTCTATTGGGTCTTAAAAAGAGATTAATAGCAGGATTAATTTTAACATTATAATTTGGCCATTTTTCACTTCCTCTACTGAATACGCAGATGGATGCATTATGGATAGGGTTGGGTACCGAAATGCGGTGCCAATAGGGAACCGGTTCCGACATAAACGGTAATAACCAGACAGTAATGCCGCGTTCCAGTCAACCTGTAACTCGTGTTTTTCCAACCTTATACCCGTGAAAGTGCACTGGAACGGCAGTCAAACCCGTGACTTCCCACCCGTGAACTCGTACTAGACCGATGTACTCCCAGTTACGAGTTCTGACGTACACATAGCCCGCGAACATATACAAAACTACAATGACAGCCCCAACGGATGCAGTGTTTCTGCAGGCGGTACTCGGTGAGATACACTTTAGGACAATAACGTTAACTAGTTCCCTTTCGAAGGGAACTCAACAATACGTCGAATGACGCAATGGGGAACGCCTCAGGCGTGACAGGTGTCTGAAATCAAATATCAACTCACAGTAATCAGGTTGACCGGCGACAGCCCGTGCATCATCAGCTTGAATGATGAGCGCGTCAATCTGGATGTATAAGAAGGGCGCCTTGAAACCGTGACATCATCTTTTCGTCTTCAGGGACTGTTTGTCTGTGTGATAGTATCAACGATTAAGCGTGCAGAGATGTGGAGAAACACTTTGCGCGAGTGTGCCGACTTGTGTCCAGATATTTGACACTGGAGGATTCACACGATCTGTGCGTGTTCTGCCTGAGAGAAGAGCATTCGCGGGAAGCTCTCGAGGGAGTTTTTTGCGCGAACTGAGAGTTTTCCTTTCAGAATTCTCTGCTCTCGTCTGACCCACTTCTCGATCACTGGGTGGAAACTCGTGGATTGAGTGTACGATTCCCGTTGTTTTGAGGTTGAGTCACACTCTCCGGAGGATCCCGTCTCTGTGATCCGAAACTTGATGGTTTCTGCCAGCTTCGCGGGCCTTCAGTTTTTGGATGCCTTTCCTAGGCAATTTCCAGAGGCTCTGTCTTGGACGGACAGGCTATGGCCAGACTGTGTGTCTTAGTACAGATCACCAGGCCAGCCTGGGGGCATTTCAGGAGGAGTGTTCTCCTGAATAGTGACTGGCTGGGGGTCCCTTTGGCCCCCTAGCCACACTCCTTAGAAGGGACCCCTTCTATTTTGAAGTTGTGGTCCTAAAGCTTTTGAGCTGGCCCCGATTTACCCACGTTATTACGTTCTGGTTTTTCTTGGTTCATTAGCTTGGGCTATGGCCGGTAGGGAGTGCTGTCACTGACAGCCCGATGTAACATAGGGTGAGTGGTTTCAGTGTTCCTTGGAATTACTGGTTCTGACAGTTGTCACTGCCTTTTCGGCATGCACTCCCCTCAGCATGGCGGAGTGGGTATTTCGTTCCCCATTGCGTCATTCGACGTATTGTTGAGTTCCCTTCGAAAGGGAACGTCTCAGGTTACGACTGTAACCTATGTTCCCTGAGAACAGGGAACGAGACAATACGTCTCGTTGCCATGCCTCGGGGCCTGCCTGCAACAGTCCCTTCAGACGATAGGATGTTGTCACGGTTTCAAGGCGCCCTTCTTATACATCCAGATTGACGCGCTCATCATTCAAGCTGATGATGCACGGGCTGTCGCCGGTCAACCTGATTACTGTGAGTTGATATTTGATTTCAGACACCTGTCACGCCTGAGGCGTTCCCCATTGCGTCATTCGACGTACTGTCTCGTTCCCTGTTCTCAGGGAACATAGGTTACAGTCGTAACCTGAGACGTTTTCAGTCCATTGAGTGCAAGGATAAATTAATACCAAATACATTTCCAAATATTCAAATAAAGTAAAATAAGAAGTATAACAGCTTATCTTGCCTCATGCGCTATTTTTCCTTCTCAGTTTCCCACAAATAAACAAGGAGTAAGCACCTTTGGCGTTAGAAATTATTACAAATGCGCGTGAGCCCCGTAAGGTCCGCCATGCTGGTTTGTTTACATCTAGGTAGTTTGGCGTGAATGACCTGGAATGCTACAAAGTCGTAAGTCGTGGTTTGAAGTCGTGATTTACGTGTTCAAAAACCTGCCTGGAACGCAGCATAATTACCAGTCTTTGTGTCATGAGGCACACACACGCAAAGTCTCTTGCTCTCTCCCTCTCCCTTGTGAGGAGTTCTGTCTCGCATGCGCAATCTTAGCTCACATGCTCTAGATTCCGGGAGATTTTAACTAATTTTCAGGCATTAGGGAGCCATTATCAATATGCTGGAGACTCCCAGAACGTCTGATAGCGAGGGGATTAATGAAGATGCCGAAGATTCATGGCTGCATTTCAGGTGTAAAATTACACGTCAGCAAGTGTGGCGATTGTCTGACACCCCATATAGAATCACGGCAATCCACTCACTGATGGTGCGGGCGCCGCCTTAAC
Organism: Pimephales promelas; assembly: GCF_016745375.1. The sequence continues at coordinate 208,107 of NW_024121213.1, read as the reverse complement.
TCTCTTACATCGTCATATTATATTAGCGCGCATTATCGGATTTCATTTTGCAAAATGATTTCCAGGCGGTAGCGTAGAGTGGCGCTCAACTCTAGTCTACATTGATGGACAAGCACTAAAAAGTCATTTTCTGACTTTCATCGGCCCAGAAGGACCCAAATTAGAAATTTACATTTTTACATTTATATTTATTCATTTAGCTGACGCTTTTATCCAAAGCGACTTACAATTGCTATATATGTCAAAGGTCGCACGTCTCTGGAGCAACTAGGGGTTAAGTGTCTTGCTCAGGCACACTTGTGTCTCACAGTGGATTCGAACCCGGGTCTCTCACACCAAAGGCATATGTTTTATCCACTGCGTCATCACCACACCTTTTTACCACAATTTATAATACTATTCTACAACATATGACCCACTTTCAATACATATTCATATCTCCACCGGTGGAATTACCCTTAAAATATTAGTTCAAAATCACCTATGTGCATTAATGCTGCATATTTATACCTGAGAATGCTTTGAAGCATTTGCACAGCACATAATGAGGGAACGTCTGCCAATTCCACAAACTGCGTTAAACGTAGCCTATAATTTGTATTGTTTAAAATTACTTTTCAAATTCCAAAGCTTGTAGAAGGTGGCGATACTGACCTGGTAGCCTTGAGTAAATTAACTTGTTAAAAAAGATGATTCATAAAACATCAATATCAGTTAAGCCTATGTTTGCTTTCTTCACTGACACATGTGAAAATGAAGATTATCAGTCAAAGCTCAGCTTTAGGAGGGGAAGGAATAGGGCAGGGGTAAGGAGACTGAGAAAAAGAAAGATGTAGATGAGGAAAGAGCAGGTATGGCCACAATAATCTAATGCCCAGTGACATGGTTTTAAAGCTATTTATTATCCTTTTTTGGCATTTAAAAGCCTTAAATTGCACATACGTAGGTCAGAGAAATCAAAATTCTTGTGAGGGAGCATGCCCCCGAATCTCCCTAAATACCTCACATTTTAATGCACATGTCTGTGGGTGGGGCTGGGGATGATAATGTCAGCTTGTGTGGCTACAGTTCCAAGGCTCAATTTTTGTCCCAGTGTTAAAGGCACACTATGCAGGAATTCCGTTTTTGTCAAACAGCGACCCCTAGAGTTGATGTGGAGTACTTGAATTTAACATTACTGTTGGAAATACCACTCATGGCCTTATACTCCTCTGAAGCTGTTATATCAAGGTACAAATCTTGCACAGTGTGCCTTTAAATAAGAGATCTAGGGGGTGTTCATGGGTAGGCCTACCATTAGACTACATAACCTATAATAAAAGATAATGAATTTCAAACCCGAACCCAGCTTTTTTTTCAAAGATCAACAGTCTGTCATTAGTCTTTAGTCTGCCACTAAAAAACAGTGTGTTGTGGTTCTGGTACACCAGCCATGTCAACGAAACGAATGAATGAAATTTAGCTTGTCAATGTATATTTAAATTCGCACCTATCCTATATCTTAACTTCAAAAAAAGAAACAGAAAAGATGCTGCAGCCAATGAGCCGCCGGGGGGGCCAACTTAACCTCCACAGACAGTTTTTAATATTTTATCAGACAATAACTACTTGCATAGAAGCTATTTTATAAATACAGTCCACTTTGTGTATACAGACAGGAGCTTTGGAAAACAGTCTCGACTAGTCAAACCACAAACAACGTGCTAAGTGAGCTGAACTATATGAAGTTCAGCAAACTTCTGTACTGTATGAACGGTTTTCCAAAGATAGCAGCTGCCTGTATACAAAGTCTTTATAAAGTATCTTCTTATTAAACGGTCTGTACACTTACAAAGTTCTCAATGCTTTGTTTTGTTTGTAGGGACCCTAATTATGTTACTGTGTTAGTGTGGGGCTATTTTGAGCCTTGTTAGTGGTATCAACTAGCGATTTCTTTTTACTTCTTAAATGCCCCCATTACTAGCGTTATATGTTAAACAATTTTTAGAGATAAAACTCTTTACATTCGATTATCAGGAAAATGTCTCAGGTTACGACTGTAACCTATGTCAGAGTCCTGCACGGGTCCATTTTTGGAGACCCGCCCCCGCCCGTACCCGCAAAGTTCAGCACCAGATCCGACCCATCACCCGTGATAATATCAGAATTAAATCCACACCCGCCCAGACCCGTTAATATTTGGCCCGTTACCCGACCCGTGCCCGCGATAAATCAATCACACACTCTAAAATCATTCCAATTAAAGTGCTTTATTTTTTATCTCACATACCTCTCAACATCGCAACAGCCTAATAACGAAACAGGCAAAATTAAGTGTGCTTTTTTTGCGCCATTCAAATACACAATCGGCACCTAAATAGGCTAATGAACCAATAACATAGCCTCTGTACTGTAGCTACGCATAGACCTATTAATGAAAAAAAAAGAACAACAAAAATATAACTGAGCCTGTCGCTCACAAACAATAGCCTATAGGCCTATGCATTTACTTTTCCTTTAGGTTACTGTGCAGGAAAAGGATATCGTCCACAGTCCCAGGCTTAAGTTGCGTTCTCCGTTCTTGAATTACAAATCCAGCTGTGGAAATGTCTCTCACTCGCAGCGCTAGATGCTGGGATGGAGAGAACATTCCGCGCAATCATTGCCAGGTTTGTAAAAAATGTTTTCACATGCTCCTTCCACCACAACAAAACATCGAAAGGATCCCCCTTGGGTGGCTTGAACTCGATGTATACAGAGACCTCGTCCTCGGGCACAGTGTTATCGCTGGAATCCTCTACGTCTGACAAACAATCAACTTTTGAAACCAAACGAACTCTCTTCGCAGCTGGGCCCGCTGACATGCTGCTGTGGCCTGGTAGACTTTCGCGTTTTTCCTCGAGTTCTATTTAAAAGAAATAGACACATGGATGTATTTATTTAAACAAAAAAAAAAAATAATAATTTTCCCATTAACAATAACTGTAAATGATTAAAGACAAGGAATGGTGGAAGTTCTGAATTTCAGTATAGCCTAAGTAAAAATAACCAGAGATATCTATTTTCTAGTAGACTAATAGTAGATAGAAGTACGTACCACAATGAAAACCCAAGTAAAAAGTACAAACTTAAGTACCTGATTTTAAATGTAGTTTAAGTATATTGCATAACAATTTATTCTAATGTCTACATTCTAATAGGGCTGTAAAACCGAAATCGCGACACACCCCTATTTGAAATTAACATTAGCCGAAATATAATTGACAAAGCCTTTCTTTAAAGTTAATTTCGTTTTTTGTTAAATTGTATCTTAATTTTAAACAATATTGTATTAATTGCCTAGATTTAATAAATAAAAAGTAGCAGACAATAGGCCTATGATCACGACCGTATCATAATGAACATGGATATTTTTTTCAATTCCTGTTTTGGTGAAAACTGATCATAAAATGTTTTTTTTTTTTTTTTTAATAAGTATTTGTACTTTGTTAAATTGTAACTTAATTGTAACATATTAGTTTGTGATTGAATAGCTTACCTTTCACAAGACGCCTTGCTTCGCTATGAACTCCCATAATGTCACCATGGTCTGTCAGCAGCTTCAGGCTTTTCAACTTTGGATGCAAGAACATTGCCAGCTTGTGCAAGAGATGCAGCTCAAATTTGTCAGTTAAAATCTTGAGGCATTTTTCTTTAAGCGATGACAATGTCAGACTGTCGGTAGAAGACGGCTAAAGGTGACGTCTGAGGCGCTCCAACCACACAGCTGTCAAGTGAATGGTTGGGGTTTTGGATGCTTCCAGGGCTTTGGTGGCTTCTTTGAATCGTGACAAAAAATTCACAATGTCATGCAAAGTCTCCTTGCTTATGCAGTTTAAATGGTGTTCTTCGTCACGTTCCTCTAGAAGAGCACGGATGGCCTCGTACTGGCTGCTAATGGAGTCCAGAATCGTGTGAAGCGAGTTCCATCGCGTATCCACGGATGCTTTCAGTGTTTTGCAGATGATTCTGGAGATGTGACTGCTTAAAATAAGTCACAAGCAACTTAGCGGACTCAATGAGACCAGATACCTCTTCGCCAAACAAGAGGCGATGTGGTATACAATACGGTGTTCAGGATATGTGCTGCGCAACTCAATCTCGTGGCTGTGCGGAGGGCGGCAACAATGTTTGCACCTCTGTCAGTTACGTACACTAGTTTGGGAAAGAATTCATCCAGTCCAAATTTGCGGAGTGCGTAAATTGCTGTCCCATTCAGCTGTGCAGAGCACTCGCTCCTGCAGTTCCCAATTGCTTTTAATGTAATGTATCGTCACACAGAGATATCCAATTTTTCGGAAATCATCCGTCCACAAATCTAGTGTCACAGCCCCGTTGCTCTCGGCCAATTGTTCCCTCAGCTCCGGAATCATATATTGTCTTTTCTCCTCTGCATATTTAGTGATCCTACGGGAGACTGTAGTTGGATCGGGCAGAAGCTGACGTGCGTCCACAAGGCCAGCTCGTGCCCCTGTGTCAATTAAGCCCTGTGCCAGTTCCAAAAATCCATCGCCGCACACAGTCTCAAATGATCTAATGTCTCGGCTAGGGATGAGCGAGTACAGCATTATCTGTATCTGTATCTGTATCTGTATAACCATATGAATTATCTGTATCTGTATCTGTACTCGGACTGGGCGGGGCCTAAACCCGGAAGTGGGTCGGGTAGTCTTGAAATGGGCGGGGCTTTAACCGGTATGTTATTTTAAGCATGCAATTGATATGGGTTGATCTGAAATTGCTTTATTTTTTGCTGATAAGAAATAAAACTATTTACATGACAGCATCAGCATTGAGCTTCAGATCAATGGTTTTGATCACGATAACAAACTAACTACAAAACAAGTTTTGCAACAATGAATACAGCATTTGTTACTTCAGCAAAATTATGAAGTAAAATGTAATGAACAAGAGTATTCATCTCAACTACGGCTGGGTGATATGGACCAAAAGTCATATCCCAATATATTTAGGCTGAATTTCGATATACAAAATATGTCCCGATATTTTTTCTGCAAAGTGAGAGCAAATGTTCAGTCAAAGCCAAATATGACATGTCACAAGTATAGTTTTATTGAAACTTGAACATTTGCCAAACCAAATGAATAAATAATAAACAGGTTTCTTCACCTTAGGGCTGCATGATTAGCTATGACAAAAATCTTCATTGCAGATTATTCCCTTGGAATTGTAATTGTGATTTATTAATTGGTTTATTTATTTTGTTAATACAACGTTGGTATGAGCCATTACAGTCATTAAAAAAATATAAAAAATAACACAAAGAAAAATAGGGGCATTAAGGGGTTAATGTAGAAACGACAGTTACTATGGTGAATCGTGAATACACAATACTAACAAGAACTGTTTATGAAACATGGAAACTGCTCTGGTGAATAGAATGAAAATCATAACTGCATTGCTTTTATTTCGTGTAATTTACAACGTAACGGTGTTGCATGCTCGTATAGTTTCTTTTGCACTTTATACAGAGGCGATCCAGCGCGCGCCGCCGCATTGGCGCGTGCAATTGAGTGTGCGCTACGACTAACGTTACAGTATAACGGGTGACAGGACAGAAAGTCCGTTTTGCTGAGGTGAAAGACTTTATTTCATAACATAACATGCTTTAATCAAGCACGCAAAGTGGAAAAGGAGTGGCTGGGGCGCGGGGAGCAGTGCAGAGAGCTCTGGGTCAGCACTCAGCAGCTTGCTTGGAGCAAGGATCACAGCGCAAACCTGAATAGCCTATATCGAAATGCAATATGGTTTAATTACATATCACATTTAAAAATATATATATTTTTTATATTGATATATCGCTCAGCCTTAATCTCAACATAACTTTTTTTTTTTTTTTTATCCGAGCACAGATATTGACTCGTATTACTCGTATAATATTCGTACTCGACAAAAGTGCTTTATCCGTACCGGATACTCGTTTCAGCCGAGTATCCGGCTCAACTCTAGTCTCGGCACACAAATTGCACAGCCAATTGTGTTATCGCCTCCTTGTCTTCCCCTCTTGGAGGTATGTAGCCTTTGGCAAAGTACCTGTCAATTGTCACACTGGCAACACCTGTGCTCCTGCAAGTCTCGACGTGCTTCCTAAGAGAAGACGTGCCCAGATTCCGGCTATCAAACGCCAAAACCTTATGGCATGTTTTGCAAGCCGCAAACCCACTTATGATGTTATTTTTCTGATCTCTTATTAAACCACACTTTCTCCACAAATCCGATTTTGCCTTTGAAGACTCGTTGTCAACAATTTTATATACTCCACTCGCCAACTTTACTTTTACTTCTTCCATCCTGCAACGCTCGCTCCAAATGCGAGAAGCATCAACCAAAGTCGCACGCAATGTCGCAGTGGTGGTGACGTGATGGGTCAAATGTCATATCGTTCTTTCGTATGTGTAATGGTAATTTAGACATACAAATATTGCGCATATTTATCATCTGCTCTACGACCCGCCCGCAAAGAGTTAATTATCCGCCCGCATCCCCGCCCGTGAATTTTAGGAATGTCACAATCCACCCGTTTTTCTACTTTTATGCGGGTACCCGCGGGTACCCGGCCCGTTGCAGGACTCTGACCTATGTTCCCTGAGAACAGGGAACGAGATAATACGTCGCGAGTTGATATTTGATTTCAGACACCTGTCACACCTGAGGCGTTCCCCACAGCATCATTCGACATATTGTTGAGTTCCCTTCGAAAGGGAACAAATCTCAGAGAGCGGTTGACTAGGTCCTAATGTTTTATTAGACCAAAGGTTCATTTTGCACCGGAGTTCTCCTTTAAGCAGTTGTAACATAGTATTTTCATCATATCAGTGTAGATGGGCCAAAATAAAACCATTAAAAAAATCAAGTAAATAAGTGACACTTGGTGCCACAGCGACACTCTTGATACAAAAATTATTGCTATAAAATTTGCCTGATTATTATTATAATAATAATTATTATTATTACAATTATGTTTACCACTATTTCCGTTAACAATTAATAATAATAAGGGTGGATTGTTGTGGAAAAGTTTAATTTTCATTGACTCTAGTGAATTTGCAAACTGATGTCATGATGTTGTGTCATGTTTGTCGTTGGGGAGGTGCTTTGTGTGACACTTCAGGAACATTTGGGACATGATATTTGACCTTAGGCCTATGATGGTCTTGAGATAAACATGAGCCTACGTAACAGTCAGTGTTGTGCCTGAACGCGTTCAATGAATGATAGTAGGGGCGGGGACTTAATAAGATATAATAATTAATAATTTCTGGACTTATAAGAGAAATACCTAAAATTAATAGAAATACATAAATAAACAAATAATCTGGCACCATAGGGTCATCATGTCCACCAAGCCATGTTTTATCAGCCTTCAAAAATGTGTATGGTTTTAAACCCAATACATATTCATATTTCATATAATATTCATATTCCCATTCGTAAAATCAACGTTTGGGGGTTTGCGTCGTGCGCGTGCTGCATATATTATTATATTATTATTAACTGTTGGCAAACTAAGATTGTTTGTAGAATTTGTCAAATTCTCATTTTTACCTGGGTGCGCTTTCCCATACTGTTTCCTTGTGTAAGCAGCTGGAACATTTATTAAACATGTAGAATACTTTCCAGAGCATTACATATAGTATTATAAATTCAGATGTTTGTGATATATAAAAAAATAAAACATAAGATTATCTTTTTTAAATTAGATTGAACACGGAGCAGTTTTTTCCTGTGAGTGAGACTGGAAAACCCGTAGTGGATTAGAGCGGAGTGATAACAGAACGCTAAGAGCGCAGAGAGGAACGGGCTTTTGCTCCAGTCCTGGCTTTGCGTCCGCGCCGTTAGGAGCTAAGCTATAGATTTGTGTATTTTTTAACTAATTTGCGGTAAAACTAGTCGATCACGAGTGGCTCATCAGGTAGATCTACAGATAAACTCTTCTTTCAGGGATTTGACCGGCCGGGTTCACACTTCAGCGAGAGAAATCGGGGGTGTGGCGTGAGAGCGTGAGAATTGGCTCAATTTTGCGTGAGAGTTGGCAACCCTGCAAATCATGTGTTTGACTAGAGATCTTACGGCATTAGACGCTATGCTGCTGCGTCTAAATAAAGATTCTAGAGCGGGTTTTTTTTTTTTTTTTGACCTTTTCAGATCAACTCCAAAAAGGAGGACAAATGAGTGTCCGGATTGACACGGAGCTTAAAATCCGGACTCTCCGGCCAAAATCCGGACGAATGGCCACCCTAACTGCCAGTCGATAAAAAAAGAACTATGAATGAACTAGTTCATTTTTTGAAATATGAACTATGAACTGAACTAGTTCATTTTAAAATGTGTGAACTGAACTTTGAACCACTTCATGTAGAAAGTGAAATTTCCCAACATTGGTAACAGTGGGTCTCTTATCGGTAAAGGCGGACAGAAGTTTGCAGAGAAGAGACCTTGAAATGGGTATAAAAGCTGTCCATTTCTTCCAGATGGTGTCTCACTCACTCCACAGGGTAACTGCTGTGTTGGCGACTGGGCCTATTCTTGGAAGAAAAATTTGAGTGTCTCTTACGCAGTGATGATGTTTAACAGATTTTTTTGACAAAACAACTGTGTTGTTCTTAAGGCAGTTAATAATTTAATAAAGAAGTTAAATATTTAAAAAGCATTTCTAAAAGTATTTCATGTTTATTTGTAAGTTTTATTTAAAAATATTAGCGGACAATTTTATTTCCTGTGCATCCGCGCTAACTTCCGGTTTCGGTTTCAAGGTAAACAGAGCAGGCGAAATCCAGCATGATACGGTCCGCGATCTGTCGCCATTCTCATTAAAGCACTGTCAAGGCAATGCCGTAAGTTTATAAATATGTTTATACAGATCTTAAGTAATGTATTTTTCTATTGTTTAGTTGAGAAATGCATTTAAAGCGCTGATGTATGACTTTTATTTTCATCTGTGTAGAGATTAGTTTTTCTAAAAGCATGTAGTGTATGCTTTCAGTTTTCACCATCTGGAGAAGAAATTAAAATGCAAAAACGTCCCTTGTGGTCCTGGTCTTCTTCAGTGGTTTATCTACGTGTTCATTTGGCAACATAACAACTGATGAGTCTTTCTGTTGAGACATTCAGATGGTAGAGTCAGAATTTGGCGTAAACAGAATTAGAACATTGATCCATCATGCCTTGTTACCACTGTGCAGGCTGGTGTTGGTGGTGTAATGATGTTGGGGATGTTTTCTTGGCACACTTTAGGCCCCTTGGTGCATCGTTAAATGCCACAGCCTACCTGAGCATTGTTTCTGACCACGTCCATCCCTTTATGGCCACCATGTACCCATCTTCTGATGGCTACTTCCAGCATGATAATGCACCATGTCACAAAGCCCGAATCATTTCAAATTGGTTTCTTGAACATTTGAAATGTTTAGTTGAGAAATGCATTTAAGGCGCCGCTGTATGACTTTTAATTTCGTCTGTGTAGAGATTAGTTTTTCTAAGAGCATGTTGTGTATGCTTTCAGTTTTCACCATCTGGAGAAGAAATTAAAATGCAAAAACATCCCTTGTGGTCCTGGTCTTCTTCAGTGGTTTATCTAAGTGTTCATTTGGCAACATAACAGTGAAAAGGCAGCATTCAGAGCTTCATCGTGGTCAAAATGGCGGCTAGCAACAGATCTGCTACAAACGCAAGTCTTTCATCCTCATCTGCAAGCAGTGCCGCTCGTGCTCGAGCCAAAGCAGAAGCGGCTAGGGTAAGAGCCTCATATGCAAGCAAGGAAGCACAGTTAAAAGTGGAAAAAGTGAAAATCGACACAGAGCTACAGGTGCTAGAATTACAAAGAGAAGCAGATGCCGCAGTAGCTGAGGCAGAGGTGCTAGAAGAAGCAGAGGCAATACGAGTTGGGCATGAGAGCCGAAGATCAGAATCAGATAGAGTTAAAAGAGAAAGAACATGTGAAATCTCAAATGGATGTGAATAAACATAATGGCCCCGCTCCAGCCACCTGCAACCAAAGTGATGAAATAGAGGGCACATTCATCACATGGCATCCTACTGAAAATTATGTTTCAGATGCAGAACCTTCACCTGTTAACACTAGGCCCAAACGCCATGTCCAACACACATCCGTGGCTTTCCAAACCACATCTTCCTCTCCAAAAGGTGAGACTAAACCAAAAAGTGAACAAACAAAGAACGCACTCAACCTATTCTCTAGCCCTTTCGTGCCTCCCTACAACTCACCTGCAAATACGTCACACCAAGCAGAGCCACTTGCACAATATATGGCACGTTGTGACGTCATCACTTCAGGTCTTTACCAATATGATGACAAACCAGAGAATTTTAGAGCGTGGCTCTCCTCATTTACCAGGGCTACAGCAGACGTTCACCTCACGCCAACACAAGAGCTCGACTTGATGACAAGATGGTTAGGAAAGGAGTCAAGTAGTCAAATTAAACGCATTCGCTCTGTGTATGTCAATAGCCCTGCAGTAGCTTTACAGAAAGCATGTGACAGACTCCATGAGTGTTATGCAGCTCCTGAAATCATCAAAAAATCGCTCTTCCAAAGATTGGACAGTTTTCCTAAAATAACGGCAAAGGATAATGTGAAACTAAGGGAACTTGGGGATCTGTTACAGGAGATTCAAGGAGCAAAAGAGGATGGGTATCTGCCTGGTCTTCTCTCTCTTGACACGTCACGCAGAGTCAGGCCAATTGTGAACAAACTCCCATATGGAATTCAGGAGAAGTGGATGTCACTAGGTTCACAATATAAAGACGATCATCAAGACTGCTTTCCACCTTTCAGTTACTTTTGTAAGTTCTTATGCAAAGAAGCTAAGAGACGTAATGACCCAAGCTTTAACCAACAGTACAGCCAAACCCAATCACACCCAGAAAGACCTAACCTGAGAAACTTTAGCTCCGCCAAACCTATCTCCGTAAATAAAACTAATATTACACGCCCCAACAAGGACTTTAAAAGCAACTGACTGCTGCACAATAAGCCCCACCCACTCAATAAATGCAGGACATTCAGGAACAAACTGCTTGATGAAAGAAAGGCCTTCCTCAAAGAGAAAGGAATCTGTTTTAGGTGCTGTGCCTCGGACTCTCATCTCGCTAAGGACTGCAAATCCACAGTAAAGTGCTCAGACTGTGAAAGTACAAGCCACGAAACAGTAATGCATCCTGGCCCTCCACCTCAAGCCTTCAAGGTTCCTGCTCCCGCTCAAGAGGATGGCGAGGAAGGAAAAGACATCTCAGGCAGCATCGCAGTAACCACAACATGTACCAAAGTGTGCGGTCCAGGTCAGTGGGGTCGTTCTTGTTCAAAAATATGTCTTACAAAGGTGTATCAGTTTTCAACCGCAGCAAAAGCGACAATGAGCCAGCTCCCTCCATAGAAGACACACTCTTTTTAAAGATCATGGACGAAAGTATGTACAGAGATGATGACAATAGTTGGGTCGCCCCACTTCCTTTCAGAGAGCCTTGCCGGAAAATGCCTAACAACAGAGAGCTAGCAGTTTATGGGAGGGATTTTCTCCAGCGGTCACGCTGAGATAGCGCCTGCACTTAAGCAAGGAAAAGAATGCTGGTATCTCCCCACATTTGGGGTCTACCACCCTCAAAAACCCAACAAGATCAGGGTAGTTTTTGATTCTAGTGCCCAAGAGGATGGTGTCTCACTCAGTAGTGTACTCCTCACTGGCCCCTACTTAAACAATAGTCTCATAGGAGTACTCCTCCGCTACCGTAAAGAAAGCATTGCTGTTATGGATGACATACAGCAGATGTTTCACTGCTTCATGGTGCATGAGGATCACCGGGACTATCTTCGCTTTCTGTGGCACAAGGACAATGATGTTGAAAAGGAGGTCATTGATTATAGAATGAAGGTCCATGTGTTTGGGAATTCTCCATCTCCCACTGTGGCTGTTTACGGTCTGCGCAAGGCAATCGAAGCTGGAGCGAAAGACTATGGGGCTGACACTGTCAAGTTTGTGAAGAGACACTTCTATGTCGATGATGGACTGATTTCTGTGCCTTCTCCAGCCGAAGCGATCGACTTGCTCCAAAGAACGCAAGCTTCACTTGCTGAGTCCAATCTGCGCCTGCATAAGTTTGCGTCTAATTCATTAGCAACCATGCAAGCCTTCTCTCCTGAAGATTGTGCAGCAGTCCTGAAAGATCTGGATCAGAGTGGTGAGGAAACACAATCACAGCGCAGTCTAGGCCTAATTTGGGAAACCATAATGTCACAGTCCTCCGTCTGCACCAGTCTGTCTTGTCTTCAGCACTACACTTCCCAGGATCCTCTCGTCACCCTATCCCGTGTTCACTCCCTCATCAGCCACCTGTTCCTCGTCTTGATCATCTGTTTCACCTGTTTTCACCCCATTATGTTTGATTATTCTGTGTATTTAGTTCCCTCTGTTTTAATCAATGGTTGTCGGTCGATGTCGAATGTTACCCCGTGTTACCCTGTATCCTTGCCTGTTTCCTGAATTAAATGTTACCTTCCGTGTGAATCTGGACTCCTCCTATTCCTTCCGCCTGCACTCCTGATCTCCTGCACCATACCCCGTGACAGATCGACCGACCACTAAAGAAAGCTGAGCATTATGGACCTTCCAGCGGTACGCCTCCTCTGTCTGCACCAGGAAGACCGCTCCCTGGAGTCCCATACCAGGGACTTTCTGGAGTTGGCGTGCCTCACTCACTATTCGGACCACCTGCTGTGTGTTTTCTACATCGCCGGCCTCAGCGAGCGGTCCCGGGCACGCCTCCCAGGGAGCGGTCCAGAAGATGATTTCCTCGCCTGTGTGGAGTGGGTGCGGGTGTGCTGTGGATCCCCATTCTCCGTGAGGGAAGTCACCAGCACCACTCCAAAACCTGAGCCCTCATCTTCACTGGTCACCGTCAGCCCTGCCGAGCCTGCACTCACCGCCAGCCCTGCCGAGCCCGCGCTCACCGTCAGCCCTCCCAAGCCGGAACTCCCCTCACTGCTGGTTCCGTCCAGCTCTCCAGAGACTGAATGCTCTTCACCGCTGGTCCCGTCCAGCTCTCCAGAGACTGAATGCTCTTCACCGCTGGTTCCGTCCAGCTCTCCAGAGATTGAACGCTCTTCACTGCTGGTTCCGTCCAGCTCCCCAGAGACTGAATGCTCGTCACCGCTGGTTCCGTCCAGCTCTCCAGAGAGTGAATGCTCTTCACCGCTGGTCCCGTCCAGCTCTCCAGAGACTGAATGCTCTTCACCGCTGGTTCTGCCAGCTCTCCAGAGACTGAATGCTCTTCACCGCTGGTTCCGTCCAGCTCTCCAGAGACTGAATGCTCTTCACCGCTGGTTCCGTCCAGCTCTCCAGAGACTGAATGCTCTTCACCGCAGGTTCCGTCCAGCTCTCCAGAGACTGAATGCTCTTCACCGCTGGTTCCGTCCAGCTCTCCAGAGACTGAATGCTCTTCACCGCTGGTCCCGTCCAGCTCTCCAGAGACTGAATGCTCTTCACTGCTGGTTCCGTCCAGCCCTCCAGAGATTGACTGCTCTTCACTGCTGGTTCCGTCCAGCCCTCCAGAGATTGACTGCTCTTCACTGCTGGTTCCGTCCAGCCCTCTAAAGACTGTATGCTCTTCACTGCTGGTTCCGTCCAGCCCTCCAGAGAATGAGTGCTCTTCACTGCTGGTTCCGTCCAGCCCTCCAGAGAATGAGTGCTCTTCACTGCTGGTTCCGTCCAGCCCTCTAAAGACTGTATGCTCTTCACTGCTGGTTCCGTCCAGCCCTCCAGAGAATGAATGCTCTTCACTGCTGGTTCCGTCCAGCCCTCCAGAGACTGAATGCTCTTCACTGCTGGTTCCGTCCAGCCCTCCAGAGACTGAATGCTCTTCACTGCTGGTTCCGTCCAGCCCTCCAGAGACTGTATGCTCTTCACTGCTGGTTCCGTCCAGCCATCCAGAGACTGAACGCTCTTCACTGCTGGTTCCGTCCAGCCCTCCAGAGACTGAATGCTCTTCACTGCTGGTTCCGTCCAGCCCTCCAGAGACAGTATGCTCTTCACTGCTGGTTCCGTCCAGCCCTCCAGAGACTGAACGCTCTTCACTGCTGGTTCCGTCCAGCCCTCCAGAGACTGAACGCTCTTCACTGCTGGTTCCGTCCAGTCTCTCCGAGCCCGAGCTCTCTTCTTTGCTGGGCCCGACCAGCCCAGCCCCAGAGACCGTCCAGCCAGCGCCAGAGACCGTCCAGCCTGTGCCGGAGACCGTCCAGCCTGCTCCGCCCTGGTCTCGCCCTCAGCCTGCTCCGCCCTGGCCACGCCCTCAGCCTGCTCCGCCCTGGCCACGTCCTCAGCCTGCTTCGCCCTGGTCTCGCCCTCAGCCTGCTTCGCCCTGGTCTCGCCCTCAGCCTGCTCCGCCCTGGCCACGCCCTCAGCCTGCTCCGCCCTGGCCACGCCCTCAGCCTGTTCCGCCCTGGCCACGCCCTCAGCCTGCTCCGCCCTGGCCACGCCCTCAGCCTGCTCGGCCCTGGCCACGCCCTCAGCCTGTTCCGCCCTGGCCACGCCCTCAGCCTGCTCCGCCCTGGCCACGCCCTCAGCCTGCTTCGCCCTGGTCTCGCCCTCAGCCTGCTACGCCCTGGCCACGCCCTCAGCCTGCTCCGCCCTGGCCACGCCCTCCGCCTGCTCCGCCCTGGCCACGCCCCTCTCAGGCCCCAGTTCGTCCCCCCTCCTTCCTCTGTTCGGCGGCGTGAGGTCACGCCTCCCGGGAGGGGGGAGTTCTGTCACAGTCCTCCGTCTGCACCAGTCTGTCTTGTCTTCAGCACTACACTTCCCAGGATCCTCTCGTCACCCTATCCCGTGTTCACTCCCTCATCAGCCACCTGTTCCTCGTCTTGATCATCTGTTTCACCTGTTTTCACCCCATTATGTTTGATTATTCTGTGTATTTAGTTCCCTCTGTTTTAATCAATGGTTGTCGGTCGATGTCGAATGTTACCCCGTGTTACCCTGTATCCTTGCCTGTTTCCTGAATTAAATGTTACCTTCCGTGTGAATCTGGACTCCTCCTATTCCTTCCGCCTGCACTCCTGATCTCCTGCACCATACCCCGTGACACATAACAGACACATTCACATTTTCAGTGGCCACAACAAACAAGCCATTTACTCGCCGAGGTGTCTTGTCATCTGTTAATAGTGTCTTCGATCCACTAGGCTTATTAGCACCAGTCACCATTCAAGGAAGAGCTCTACTCAGAGAACTCACCTCAGAAAACTCTGATTGGGACACACCACTTCCAGAAGAAAAGCAGAGCAAATGGGAAGCTTGGAGGGATTCGCTGCAGGACTTAAAGCCTAGTTCACACTACATGATTTCAAAACATCGGGCTGAACTGTGCAGTTCACACTACATGACTTGCTCTCTGTGAAATCAGGAGTGTTCAAGTTGTTGAGCCGTTCACACCAAACGACACATCATGATTGATCCGCAACTGGAGCTGACGCACTACAGGATTTGACAACAACTCTGTCACCCAACGATTCAATCTCATCTACAAGCGTTCGCAGGGATACGGCCCTGATCTTAATGTCCTCAACAGTAAAGTCTAGAATTAATAAAGAAAATGCATTATTCATTAATTCTCAGTTATGCACCCCCACTAATTCTTTTGTTTTAATTCTCTGTTTCAAACTAAATATGACAATTAAATCCTTGAACTGAATATCCTCTTACTTCACAATATAATATATCACAACAAACAGAATTACAGTAAGATTTAATGTACATTTCCAATAACATTTTGCTCACTGTTTGAGGGCGTTTGTGATTTCTGTCCACCTTTTCTCTTTCTGGATGCGGTTGTGGTACATCTCATGTCCAACATCATAAAGGCATTCATGCTCCTGCCACAGTTCGATTCAATTTTGATCTAAATCTTGAGTCCATTGCTTTCTTGACATGTTGCTGATCTTTCTGCAAACTCCTATTGGACGTGTTTGTTCGAAAATTGTGCATTTCGCGTATTTACCCGGTGACCTCAACCCATACCATGCTCTGATTGGCTAATGACATCACTGCGACAGCTCTGGATATCTAGCATGCTAAATATTTTTCTGAGCTCGGCGACGTGTCTGCGAGCTGTCTTTGATGCGTTGTTGGCTCTTTCATACTAACAGATTGCCGAGCGTTAATCGTCCGCTAATTGCCTGCGATTTGGACGCAATAACACCCTAACTTGTCAGTGACTCAACGATTTGCAAATCGTGCTTAAAATCATGTAGTGTGAACTAGGCTTAAGGGAACTCCATGTGCCAAGAATGTACACATCTACCACTCTCAGTCAGGCAAAGCGCAAAGAACTCTATGTCTTTTCAGACGCATCGACCAAAGCAATAGGTGCAGTAGCCTACTTGAGATCTCTGTATCCAAATGACAAAGTTGAGGTAGGGTTTGTCATGGGTAAAGCAAAACTAACTCCTCAGTCAGAGCCCACTATACCAAGATTGGAACTGTGCACCGCTGTCTTGGGTGTAGAGATAGCTGATCTCGTCAGGAATGAGCTGGACATAGAGTTTGATGCTGTTCACTTTCACACAGACAGCAAGGTGGTCTTGGGCTACATCTGCAATTAATCAAAAAGATTCTACACATATGTTCACAACAGAGTGCAGCGTATTCGCCAGTCTTCAAAGCCGGAGCAGTGGCACTATGTGAGCACCGAGGAAAACCCAGCGGATCACGCATCACGCTCGCTTACAGCAGCTCAACTATCAAAAACAACTTGGTTCACCGCACCTTCCTTCATCCGTCGCTCACCCCCAGAGGCAAAAAATGAAAACAACAATTTTGAGTTAGTTGAGCCTGACAAAGACTGTGAAATCAGGCCACAAGTGAGAACTTGTTCCACTCACCTTCAGGTAGTCTCCTGTAAGCGCTTTGAGCGCTTCTCCACCTTAAAGTCTTTGTTCTGTGCAGTCGCCTTCCTCATTCACATGGCAAAATCTTTCAACGGCTCCAATTCAAACCATGGATGCAAAGGGTGGCACATATGTCAGTTTCCTCGTACACCAGATGAAATGGATCAATCAAAGCGTGTTATCCTCCAACAAGTACAACAGGCCACCTTTGCAAAGGAGCTGTCTGCCCTCAACGCTGGCAAATCCATCGCCAAACAAAGCCCTTTGCAAAAGCTCAGCCCAGTCCTGGACAACGGCATCATTTCAGTTGGAGGTCAACTCAAACTCTCAGAGCTCGAGAACTCTAAAAAATACCCGATAATTCTCCCAAAAGACAGTCGTGTTTCTATCCTGCTCACTCACCACCACCATGAACAGGTCAAGTACCTAGGTCGTCACCTAACAGAGGGTGCAATAAGGGCTGGAGGTCTGTGGATAGTCGGTGGAAAGAGACTAGTTAATTCAGTTATCCATAAGATAACTGACATCTTTCACAAACTTCGTGGAAAGCAGGAAGAGCAACTCATGGCAGACCTTCCCCCGGAACGTTTGAAAACATGTCCTTCCTTTAGCTACGTCGGCCTTCATGTTTTTGGGCCTTGGACAGTAACCACCAGATGTACCAGAGGTGGTCAAGCACAAAGTTCGTGTTGGGCCATCCTGTTTACCTGCATGAGCTCAAGAGCCGTGCACATTGAGGTGATTGAGTCCTTAGACACCAGCAGTTACGTAAATGCCCTGAGACGCTTCTTTCCCTTGAGAGGCCCTGCCAAAAAACTTATATCGGATCGTGGCACTAATTTCATTGGGGCTTCCAAGGAGTTAGGAATGAACAAAGCTCTGCAACCATACCTGAATGATCAAGGTTGGGAATTTATTCCGCCTCATGTGTCCCACATGGGAGGCCCCTGGGAGCGCATGATCGGCATTGCAAGGAGAATATTGGATTCAATGCTGCTTCAAAGTAAGGTGCAACTCACTCACGAGGTATTGTGCACACTTATGGCTGAAGTGTCAGCAATCATAAATGCCAGGCCACTCCTTCCAGTTTCGTCTGATCCAGCCACGCTAACTTCCGGTTTCGGTTTCAAGGTAAACAGAGCAGGCGAAATCCAGCATGATACGGTCCGCGATCTGTCGCCATTCTCATTAAAGCACTGTCAAGGCAATGCCGTAAGTTTATAAATATGTTTATACGGATCTTGAGTAATGTATTTTTGTATTGTTTAGTTGATAAATGCATTTAAAGCGCTGATGTATGACTTTTATTTTCGTCTGTGTAGAGATTAGTTTTTCTAAGAGCATGTTGTGTATGCTTTTAGTTTTCACCATCTGGAGAAGAAATTAAAATGCAAAAAACGTCCCTTGTGGTCCTGGTCTTCTTCAGTGGTTTATCTACGTGTTCATTTGGCAACATAACAACTGATGAGTCTTTCTGTTGAGACATTCAGATGGTAGAGTCAGAATTTGGCGTAAACAGAATTAGAACATTGATCCATCATGCCTTGTTACCACTGTGCAGGCTGGTAGTGGTGGTGTAATGATGTGGGGGATGTTTTCTTGGCACACTTTAGGCGCCTTGGTGCATCGTTAAATGCCACAGCCTACCTGAGCATTGTTTCTGACCACGTCCATCCCTTTATGGCCACCATGTACCCATCCTCTGATGGCTACTTCCAGCAGGATAATGCACCATTTCACAAAGCCCGAATCATTTCAAATTGGTTTCTTGAACATGACAATGAGTTCACTGTACTAAAATGGCCCCCACAGTCTCCAGATCTCAAAACCAATAGAGCATCTTTGGGATGTGGTGGAACGGGAGCTACGTGCCCTGGATGTGCATCCCACAAATCTCCATCAACTGCAAGCTTCTATCCTATTAATATGGGCCAACATTTCTAAAGAATGCTTTCAGCACCTTGTTGAATCAATGCCACACAAAATTAAGGCAGTTCTAAAGGCAAAAGGGGGGTCAAACACAGTATTAAAGGTGCAATGTGGGATTTTTAGCGACATCTAGCGGTTCGGTTGCGAGTTTGCATCAGGTTTGCACTAAGGGCTCAGCCCACTGCTCACCCCTCCCTTTCGAAGAAGCTACGGTTGCTAAAACGGGACAAACATCTCGTCGGCTGAGACAGCAGAGAATAGCCAGAGTAAGCCAAGAGTGTGTAACATTGTCACTGTTTCTGTACCACAGTCCATTATAAACCACATCATGGATAAAGTTTACAAAGCCATAGTCAGGTGAGGATCAAGTCTATATTATTATATTTAAAATATAATTTAATATAATAATAATAATCAGCTGATTGTCAGCACATTTCTCCCCACATAGCAAACCCATAATACAGCGAGGGAGCAGCTATATATTTTTTATATATAGTTTAGCTGGCTAATATGAGTCCAAAGGTCGGAGGTGTGCGCGCTGTTACAATCATGTCATTTTTGACGCGCGCACGTCCGCATCCCATAGATACTATTTACTACTAGGCTTTTTTCTCTGATTTTGAAAACTCTTCGCGATCGACTTTAGTGATCTAGAAGTCTCTATCGATGGGTTAGTGATTCCTGTAACACACTGTTTTACAGTCAATGACATGAGGACTAATCATCAGCTGTCTCACGAACGTAACAGCACATCTATCCCCACAAAACGTCCTCGGGTTACGACTGTAACCCTTGTTCCCTGAGAAGGGAACGAGAACTGCGTCCAAGTGACACTTTGGGGGAACGCCCCTCAGCGTAGCGTCTCTGAAGCATGAATGAAACTAAGCCAATCTCCGATTGGATCAACGTGATGACGTGATGTGTGACGACACATAGGC
Source organism: Pimephales promelas (assembly GCF_016745375.1). Next base: position 188,307 of record NW_024121213.1, on the reverse strand, counting down.
GGAAGCATATATAAGGAACCGGCACACACAACATGTCAGCTTCTGTGATGAAGCAAGCGCTCCCAGGCAGGGGAAGGCGTGGCCACGAGACGCAGTTCTCGTTCCCTTCTCAGGGAACAAGGGTTACAGTCGTAACCCGAGGACGTTCCCTATCGAGGGAACTCAAACTGCGTCCAAGTGACACTTTGGGGGAACGAGTACCCACTACGCCACAACGCGCCCTGCCTGTCCTGGTGTGAAGCTGCTCACAGGCACACTCAGGACGCGAGCACAAGAGAGCCGGGTGTCGACGGAATGTCTAAGCTGTAAAACCTAATGAAGGTATGTGGGGTAGCCCATCCAGCTGCATCGCAGACTTCCTGGATGGGGGCCCCTGCGAGAAGGGCCCTAGAGGATGCTATGCCTCTAGTGGAATGGGCCCTCACAGCCAAAGGTGAAGGCATACCGCGCACCTGATAAGCTGTGGAAATCGCATTGACAATCCAGTTGCTGATGGTTTGTTTTGAGGCCGGAAACCCCTTTTGGGCGACCCGAAACATACCAGCAACTGGTCCGCCTTCCGCCATGAAGAGGACCTCTGAATATATATCCCTAGTGCTCTGACAGGGCAGAGCCTATGAAGTCTCTCCTCATCCGCCGTCAGGTGAGGTGGGGGATGAAATGCCTGCAGAACCGTAGGCCGTGCCACATTAGATGGCACCTTAGGCAGATAGCCAGGCCTAGGGTGAAGGATGGCCTTAATGTTGCCTGGAGCAAACTCCAGGCACTCGTTAGATATGGAGAGCGCCTGAAGATCTCCCACCCTCCTCAGAGAAGTGATGGCCAACAGAAAAGCGACCTTCAGCGTTAGGTTCTTGGCCTCAGCCGACTCCAGTGGCTCGAAGGGGGCCTCAGCCAATCCTTCTAGAACTACTGCCAGGTCCCAAGAGGGAACCCTGGTACGAGCCGCAGGTCTCATCCTCCAAGCTCCACGGAGGAAACGTACGATCAATTGGTGTCTCCCCAGAGACCCATCACCCAACGGAGCGTGGAAAGCCGCAATGGCAGCCACGTACACCTTGAGCGTGGACGGGGTAAGACCAGAGGAGAAGCGATCTTGGAGGAACTCCAGCACTGAAGCCTCCTACACCAATCAATAAACACATTCCACTTTAAACCATACAGTTTCCTCGTGGAGGGAGCTCTAGAGCTGAGTATGGTCTCCACTACTCCAGCTGACAGGCCGGCCTCTAGGTACTGTGCCCCCTCAGGGGCCAGACCCACAGTTTCCATAACTCCGGCCGAGGGTGAAATATTGAGCCCCCCGCCTGTGTCAGCAGGTCCCTCCTGAGGGGAATCTCCCACTGAGGGCCGTCTAGGAGCAATATTATGTCCGAGAACCATACTCGGGCCGGCCACAACGGGGCTACCAACAGTAGACTGATCCCGTCGCGACGGACCCTTTCCAGAACTCCCGGGAGCAGTGCGATCGGGGGAAATGCATACAGACGCAGCCTCGGCCACGTCTGCACCATAGCATCCAGCCCCAGTGGGGCTGGAGGGGTGAGGGAAAACCACAGCGGACAGTGGGTCGTCTCTCGAGACGCAAACAGGTCCACTTCCACAGGGCCGAACCTGTCTCGACAGGACGTCTGCTCCCTGATTTAGACTTCCCGGGATGTATGTTGCTCTCAGAGACAACAGTTTCCCCTGGGACCACAGGAGGATCTGATGCGCCAGTCTGCATAGAGGGCGAGACCTCAGGCCCCCCTGATGGTTTATATAGGCCACCACTGACATGCTGTCTGACCTCACGAGGACGTGATGACCTCTGAGGTCCGGCAGGAAGCTCCTCAGAGCCCGGGAGACCGCCAACATTTCCAGGCAGTTTATGTGCCAGGAGGAATGATGGTCCCGCCATAGGCCTGTCGTGAAGCGGCCGTCCATGACCGCGCCCCAGCCCGTGAGGGAAGCGTCTGTCGAAACGGTTTTCCGGCGACATGGCGCTCCCAACACTGGACCTTGGGACAAGAACCAAGCTTTCTTCCACATAACCAGAGAACGAAGGCATCTGCGCGTAACTCTGATTGTGCGGAACGGGTTTCCCCTCGGGGAGAACCCCTTGGTTTTTAACCACCACTGGAGGGCCCTCATGTGCAGCAGGCCAAATGGAATGATGTTGGACGCTGCTGCCATGAGTCCCAGCACTCTCTGGAAATGCTTGACAGTGACGGCTTGGCCTAGCTTTATCCCAGCCACTGTGGCCAGAATGGACTCGACTCGCGCAGGCGACAATCGTGCCCGCATTACGACCGAATCCCATACCACTCCCAGGAACGTAGTCCTTTGGGCTGGTATCAACACGCTCTTCTTCGTGTTTAGTCTCAACCCCAGTTTCTGGATGTGGGCAAGAACAACATCTCGATGCTGAACCGCCAGCTCTTGAGACTGGGCCAAAATCAGCCAGTCGTCTATATAGTTGAGCACCCTGATGCCCTGGAGCCTCAGAGGTGCTAGAGCTACATCCATACATTTGGTGAATGTGCGGGGAGAGAGAGCTAGGCCGAATGGAAGAACCCGATATTGGTACGCTTCGCCCCCGAAAGCGAACCTCAGGAACTTCCTGTGGGATGGAAGGATGGATATATGAAAGTATGCGTCCTTCAGATCTATCGTGACGAACCAATCCTCGGATTGGATCTGACTCACGATCATGGGAATAGTGAGCATCTTGAACCTGAATCTCCTCAGAGAGCGGTTCAGATATCTGAGATCTATGATCGGACGCAACCCCCCATCTTTTTTGGGAACTATAAAGTAGCGGCTGTAAAACCCGGACTCCCTGTCTAGTGGAGGAATATGCTCTATGGCCCCCTTTGCCAGCAGGGAGTTTACTTCCTGTTCCAATACCCGACCCTGCGTCGGGTTGACTACAGTCCAGACCACCCCGTTGAATCTGGGTGGGTGGAACCCGAACTGCAGCCTGTACCCGTATTGTATCGTGCGCAGCGCCCACGGGGAAATATTCGCTAGATTTTTCCATGCATCGAAATATTTCGCCAAGGGAACCAGGCTCTCGAGCCTGGTTTCGGGTATTAATCGGGATTCGTTCTCGACCGCCTGAAACGAATCTCCGGCAGGACTGGACCGAAAACGATTCTCGATGGGCGAACGCAATCGCTGCCCGTCCGCAGGCTCGTGGGGCGGACAAAGCAGCTTGCGATCGCTGGAAACCGATGCGTCCCGAAACGTACTTGACGGCGGGAGAACAACATCGATTTCCTGCGGGCTCCGCGAGGGAGACGACCTCAGTCGCTCCATCACGGGTGGGGCCGCCCGCAGAGATCCTAGCACTGCTAGGACCTCTTAGATGTTTTCTTAGCCTGCAGGACGGCCCTCAGGTCGCCCTGCTTGGCTTGCGGCTTAGATTGAGAGCGCCGTCTATGCCCCCAAGCTCCTTGAGGGGGGGCTCTAGACGCGACGCTCTCTCTCTGAACCTGCCTGTAGGTGGAGGAGCTGGTACCTGGCTGAGGCTGCGACTGCCCACTGGGGGCAGACTTCCCGGATACTGAGCGACGAGGGAGAAATTGTTTGAAGGCCGCTGATTGATTTTTCGCCTCCTGAAACCTGTCGACAACGGTATTAACAGCGTCGCCGAACAGGCCAGAAGGCGAAATCGGGGCATCAAGGAGGAAAGCCCTGTCTTTCTCCCTGATGCCCGTCAGATTTAACCATAAATGTCTCTCCGAGACCACCATTGCCGCCATGGAGCGACCGACAGCGCGGGCCGTCTCTTTGGTGACTCGGAGAGACAAATCAGCGACCTTCCTCAACTCCGCCACATCCTCCGGAGTTGGTCCCTCGCCCTCATCAATATCCTTAAGAAGGTCGGCCTGGTACGCTTGGAGAAGCGCCATGGTGTGAAGACTCGCACCAGCCCGACCCGCAGCCATATATGCCCTGCCCACCAGTGAAGATGTTTCTCTGCATGGCTTGGTGGGCAGCACCGGGGCTTTAAAGGATGATGCCGACTCAGGTGATAAATAATTAGCCAAAGGCTGTTCAACCCGCGGCATCATCCCATAACCATTCTCTCGTGCCCCATGATATTACTATATTTTAATATAGTGGGATTGGAAACACGAGAAGAATGGGGTTTCTTCCACGATTTACACACCTCAGTATGCAAATCGGGAAAAAACGGTAAGCCCCGATGATGAGGTTGTTCCCTGTGCTGCAGGAAGCGCTCATCTAATTTGCTTTTAACTTGCACTTCCTGCTTTTCTTGTGGCCAATCGATCTTTAAATGAGCCACTGCACGGGAAACAACCTCTACCAGCTCCTCATATGCGGGGACACGGGGTGGCGAGTCATCCCCGAAGTCCCCGCCCCCTTCGATGCTGAGCACGTCCACCTCCTCGGAAGCAGACAGCTCAAGCATCGGATCCTCGACTCGCCCTGAAGAAGCCGCCGAGCGGGCTTCTGCGCGAGGCTCGAGGGCATCGGAACTGTCCGATGAATCCCGAGAAGGTGCCTCAGCAGCCTCGGGATCCCCAGACAGATCCATTTGCGAGCCCCATGAAGAGCGTCGCCGCGCCGCCTCGGCGGACACGGGTCCCGCACCACGGGGCTCACGAGGCTGACCCTCTTCATTGAAAAGGGCCAGCCGGGAACGCAGCACGCGGAGCGGTAAAGCCTCACAATGCTGCATTCCCAGACAATGTGTACACAGTTGGTGTGTGTCCCCGCCCGTGATGTAGCGAGGGCAAGGGTGCACACACCGCCTGAAATTCACACTCGCCATTATTTAGATTTTAGGGAGATATGCTTAGACAGACAAACAATAAATAAGACTGACAGTCACAGAGAGCGCTTAGCTGAAGAACAGAAAGCTGACATGTTGTGTGTGCCGGTTCCTTATATATGCTTCCGCCTATGTGTCGTCACACATCACGTCATCACGTTGATCCAATCGGAGATTGGCTTAGTTTCATTCATGCTTCAGAGACGCTACGCTGAGGGGCGTTCCCCCAAAGTGTCACTTGGACGCAGTTTGAGTTCCCTCGATAGGGAACAAACCCATAACACAGCGAAGGAGAACTAAGTTACATAAAACAATCCCAACTACATATTTTACACCACTCACAAGGGAAAAGTCACTACTCACGGAGTGTAAGGCTAGGTTCCAGCTTTCCGCTACTTCCCTTTCAAGGTAGTGATGAAACGCGTTCTGTAGCGCTGTTTGTTCGCGTTCGGCTACGGTAGAAATATGACGTCACAACATGGTGACCTTCAAAGAAGGGGATTCCCGCGGTTATGAAGCTATAAATGTCTCATTCTAAGGTAATAAAAACATTACGGTTAATTAAGTAAGTTCTTTATACACCACTGAAAACATAGTTATGGATGTCATATTGCATTTCTGTTAATAGATACTCAACTTTTTTACACATTGCACCTTTAATATGGTGTTCTTAATAATCCTTTAGGTGAGTGCATATATTATTCTCAACTGCTTTTTGGAGTTTTTACACTGGGCATAAAATAAAAATTGGACATGAAATAAAAATGACCATTTTTTAAGCTTGTATATTTGTTCAGTAATTTCACTTTAATGACAATTAATTGTCTTTGCCATTAAAGTGAAATAACTGAACATAAACATACAAGCCTCAAAGTCTTCAAATTTTTTGTTTTACCTTATTTCATTTTTTCCATGATTTTTGTCCATGTTAGCATCTGCATTTATTTTACCAGGTGACATATTTTTTTAAATAAATTACAAAATGGACACGACCTCGATGTCAGCAATTTTTTTGCTATCCAAACTGTACACAACAGTTAATTTTATTTATTATTATTAGTGTGATAGTGTGTTACAAAAAAATTTTTTTTTTTTGCATTTTCCCCCCTGCGTTCTTTAAAAATCTTTATTTTAAATAAAGACATTTAGTATGTTTATTTAGCTTCTTTTTTTTGTACCCAACAAAAGTCTTGGTAGTTTTACAATAAAGTTTTTAAAATGCTTCTGGGAAGTAAAAAGCCTCACACATACATAGAGTGAGTAAAAAGACACTACAAGGACATTCTCATAATCACAGACACACACATATAGACAGACGGTCTCTGTGAGACCCATCACATGCTGCTTCCTTTGTTTAATTTATTGCTGACAGAATTCCCTCTCTCCTCTCCTCCTGTCTTCCCCATAGTCCCCAATCTCCTCCTTACCCATACACACTCCTCTTCTGTCTCTATCTCTTTCTTTGTAGTTGAAGTTTTTTTCAATAATATTTCAAGGGGTCATTATAGTTTACTTTTGTAATTTTATTTCTTCCACTGTGGTCCACTAATAATTGTAACGTTAGTTTCTTTCACAAACTATTTTCGACTCTTTGTTCTTTAGAAAGAAATTATGTTTTGCGAATGTTTTAACCATGCAAACTGGCTCTGAAATTGAAATAAACATAATTAAAAACTAATGGTATTTAATGGAAAAAGGTTATTTATCAAAATAAGTGCACATGATTTCATATAAACAAGGTCTCTTTAAAAATTTTAAATTTCTTCCTTTCGATGATTTAGAACAGAGTTACTCTGTTCCTCCACATCTAGACCTGTTACTGATTTAACTTTTTTCCCACTAAAGCTGGAAGGAATAATATCTGTTTGATTTGTGGTTTCATTTTTCAATCAATAAATTAGAGGCTTACAGAAAATAAATTCTCCTTCCTAAGAGTGCCCACAGCATTTGAAGTCCCATAAGAGAGTGGGAAAGTTGAAGTGGAGCTCTGTGAGTGAGAGAGAGGGAAAAAATGCATTCATATACTGCTTATGTGTGTCATACCGTATGTATACATGTACAAACCCAATTAGAGAGAAAATGTATTACTTATTAAAAGCACATACAAATATGAAATAGCTACAAAAAAGAATACAAAAACCCTTCTACAATATAACCACTAGCTACAAGGGGATGGCAGGAGGGAAAGAAGGAAGGAATGAAGAGGAGGAACCGAAGGACAGAGAGATGGCTGATGAAGAGCAGAGGGTCAATTAGATCCAACAGTGAGCAGCTTCATGCGGATGAAGGAAAATTAGCCATGTCTACACTATCTGTGGACCATCTACACACACACACACACACACACACACACACACACGCACACACACACACACACACACCTATCAGAACTGACATACTCAAAGCTGCTTTCAATTAGCAATATAGCATGTGCAGAACTGAGCGAGAGAGCAGAAATATAGATGCAGAACACTGCCTGACAGTGAAAAGAGAAATTGTCTCAGGTTACGACTGTAACCCTCGTTCCCTGAGAAGGGAATGAGACTCTGCATCGAGAATCGACACATTAGGGAACCCCTTCAGCATGATGCATCTGAAGCCTGTATGGAACTAGTCCAATCTCGATTGATTCTCTTCTACTGAAACACATAGACACAAAATACACACACATTCACACTTACTCACTAATTAAAACAATATTGCCATAAATCAAAACAGATGGGTCGTTTTGTACAGTAGCCACACTGTGTAAGTGCTTTAATTATCTAAACGATTTGGAATAACACACTTTACAAAAACTAACACAACCCTGTCTTTATCTATTTTTGATTTAAAGGCTGTGACCACTGACCAAACATCCCCAAATTGCCATTTATTTAATATTTTCCATACTATCTGAGATTTCATTCCACACAGAATTCCTATTATAATTACTGTAAAACAAATCTTTTGAAGGTTCTGATTTTGATGCCATAACAAAAATATACTGACATGCAATGAAGTGGCAGCTCAAACAAAACAATACTTTGCTGAATTCCCATGAGAAAACATGTGAAGATATCTCAATCCCTTACTACAGGTGTGTCCAATTCTGCTACTGGAGAGAAGCCATCCTACAGACTTCATTTACAAACCTGCTCCAACACACCTGTCTTTAAAGGGGAGGTTGACTGCTTTTTTATTTTTTTTGTTTTTGTTTATGGGGTGCAATATAACAGGTATTCGTGGTTTTTCTTTTTTAAAAAGTCTAATTTTTCATAAACTTCACCTTTATTGTCAGCCGCACTCTCCTCTGTCCCCTGAACGATCGGTTGACTTCCTGAGTCTATGAAACCACTCCCTCAGAAACAGGCAGTGGGCTTAGATTGGTTAGTTTGGCCCGGTGTGTTGTGATTGGCTAAACTGTCACTCACGTTGTCCGGAAGGTTAACGCCCATTACCTTTACGGGCGAAACGTGCATGTCATGAGCTCCGGTCCAGATGTTAATATGTGTCTGTATCAGTATCAGTTTGAGGCAGAATCAGACCGAGAAAGCCGCGATGAAGAGAGTCAAACAGAACCTCACCACACACGGTTCTTACTAAACATTTCTGAATGATAATTTGCTAAATCTTTTAACTTTATACACGTTTATTTTACACATTAGCATCTGACTGGCAACAATAGCAACTGACTGGCTACTAATGTTATACTCAAACAGCGTTGGCAAATTTACATTCTTGATCAAATCGAAAATAACGTCATAAAACATATATGAAAAATACATTTTCAACATTAGTACTTATACTAAATTCATGTTTGTATGCGTTTGTCGTAGACACAAAATAGCATAACTAGTAGTCTAGTGGCTATAAATCCAGCGCTGGCATTTGAAAAAAATAAAACACAAGGCTACGTCTGGAACTATACATGCAAATACATTTAAAATGATTAAGTCTTAGCCTACTTACAGGCTGTGGCCCAACAACTGCTGCCTCTGGTTTTAAAGTTGGAACTGCTTCATGTTTTAGTAACAGTTTCTTGTTGAATCCAGCATTGAACTCGTGGAGATTCTGGAAGCTGTCTTCCGTAAAATGCGCAGCACAGAGAGCTAGATTACGATCGTCATTTTCAGGAACATAATCAAACATAAATTGTATCCATTGTTGATGAAGAACAGCGTCCGTGGGCAGCTCGAACACAGAAGATCTGACAGCTGGTGAACAACACACTCGACGAGCTGGATCTGCAGAAATATGCGCATGCCCTTTTTTGCATTTTCCGGAGGGAGGTTGGTTAGTGACGTCTAAAACCCAACTGTAGTCCCAATCGAGTCGTTTTTGTATGCAATATACTTCCTGATTACTTTGCAGATACTGTTCATGCACCAACAGCAACATTACACACTATTTAAAATGAAAAAAAGTGAAATCGCAGTCAACCCCCCTTTAATTTGTAAGTAAGTCTGTACACCTTGATAAGCTGGTTCAAGTTTACTCGATTGGAATTGGAGCTGAACCGTAGCTCCGTAGCTCACCAGGAGCAGGGTTTAGTTCCAATCTGTTTCCTCAACCAGACTGGAAGTTTCTAGGGCATACCTGTCAAGTTTTGGATTTGAAAATAAGGGAAATTTTCCCGCGCCCACCGCGAACAGTCCCACTCCCACCAACCCAGTATCCCTTACATTTTAAGACAGGTGTTATAGCTTAAATGAAAACACACAGCAGTTCCTGCAAGAGCATTGATGCTATGGACTGGCCTGCCCTTTCCCCACAACTGTATCCAATTGAGCACATCATGTCTCTCTCCATCCACGAATGCCAAGTTGCACCACAGACTGTCCAGGAGTTGGGGAATGCTTTAGTCCAGGTCTGGGAGGAGATCCCTCATGAGACCATCCACCACCTCATCAGGAGCATGCTCAAACGTTGTAGGGAGGTAATACAGGCACGTGGAGGCCAAACACACTACTGAGCCTCAGTTTGAATTGTTTTAAGGACATTACATCAAAGTTGGATCAGTCTGTAGTGTGGTTTTTCCACTTTAATTTTGGGTGTGACTCCAAATCCAGACCTCCATGGGTAGATAAATTTGATTTCCATTGATAATTTTTGTGATTTTGTTGGCAGCACATTCAACTATGTAAAGATACAAATATTTAATAAGATTATTTCATTCATTCAGATCTAGGATGTGTTATTTTAGTGAACCCTTTATTTTTTTGAGCAGTGTATATATATATAAGGGTAGTCTTTATATAAAGAGCATTTATTTAAAGGATTATTTGCTTATTTTCTTTTCATTTAACATTGCTTGTCTTTACATTTACATTTTATTTTCATTTCACACATTCTTTTCATTTCATATTGCTTTTCTTTTAAAGTTTTTCTTTTAATTTCACATAACTTTTCTTTACTCTCTTAGTGAGTTATTGCAGACTTTGCATTCTTTAAAGGGGGGGTTGACTGCTTTTTTTCTTTGCATGATTTTGTTTATGGGGTGCAATATAACATGTATTCGTGGTTTTTCTTTTTTTAAAAGTCTAACTTCACCTTTATTGTCAGCCGCACTCTCCTCTGTCCTCGAACGAGCGGTTGACTTCCTGATTCTATGAAACCGCTCCCTCAGAAACACGTAGTGGGCACAGATTGGTTAGTTTGGGCAGGTGTGTTGTGATTGGCTAAACTGTCGCTCATGTTGTCCGGAAGGTTAACGCCCATTACCTTTACGGGCGAAACGTGAGCTCCGGTCCAGATGTAAATATGTGTCGATCTGCAGTATCAGTTTGAGGCAGAATCTGACCGAGAAAACCGCGATGAAGAGAGTACACAGAACCTCACCACACACGGCTCTTACTAAACGTTTCTGAATGATAATTTGCTACATTTTTTAACTTTATGCAAGTTTGTTTTGCACAATATCATCTGACTGGCAACAATAGCAACTGAATGTTAAACACAAACAGCGTTGGCAAGTTTACGTTCTTGATCAAATCAAAAATAATGTCATAAAGCATATATACATGAAAAATACATTTAAAACATTAGTACTTATACAAAATTCAGGTCCATAATGTTTGTACGCGTTTGTCGTAGACACAAAATAGCATAACTGTCACGTATGAGAAAGAGGACCCAAAAGCAAAGGACAGTCAATGAGTGATTTAATGTTCAGAAGAGTTAACACAGGAGCCGTAAGGCGAGTAAATCCAACAAAGGAATCTCAATGGTAATGGAACAGAAAGTCTCTTAATAACAGAACAGAAAACTGCCGTTTGGATCAGCACGGACGGTCACTCAGAGGGCGAGACAGGCTGGGTCCGTAGAGGCACGGGAACGCCAATCCTGAACCACTCACGATGCTGGAAGTGTAGCAGAGTAGAGTCGAGGTAATACAGAGAACAGAACAGCTTGTACCAGACAGGACACGACACGACAGGATCAGGAGCAATATGCACAGGTACGTAACATAGAGCAATAATCTGACAAAGAACAGTAAGAGAGAAGCCATGAAATAGAGAGTCCAATCAGAGATAGTGAGAAACAGTTGGGAAGGTAACGGGGAGGTAATGAGAAGATGAGCCACAGCTGGAGGTGACCGGGATAATGAATGAGTGATGCAAGTAATGTAATGTAAGATAGTGACCAGAAGGGGAAAGAGAAGGAACAGAGAAAGAAAGAAAGAGCCAGGATCATGACAATAACTAATAGCCTAGTGGCAATAAAGCCAGCGCTGGCATTTGAAAAAAATAAAACACAAGGCTACTTCTGGAATTATACATGCAAATACATTTAAAATGATGACGTCTTAGTCTACTTACAGGTTGTTGCCCAACAACTGCTGTCTCTGGTTTTAAAGCTGGAACTGATTCATGTTTTAGTAACAGTTTCTTGTTGAATCCGGTGTTGAACTCGTGGAGATTCTGGAAGCTGTCTTCCGTAAAATGCGCAGCACAGAGAGCAGGATTACGATCGTCATTTTCAGGAACATAATCAAATATAAATTGTATCCATTATTGACGAAGTACAGCGTCCATGGGAAGCTCGAAGACATAAGACCCGACAGCTGGTGAACAACACACTTGACAAGCTGGAGCTGCTGAAATATGCGCATGCCCTTTTCTGCATATTCCGGAGGGAGTGGTTGATGCAAATGTGTAGGTTAGTGACGTACCATAACCTAGCTGTAGTCCCAATCGAGTCGTTCTTGTAGGCAATATACTTCCTGATTTTTAAAAGACGATATCTCTGCTTACACTGAACTTTCAGCGCTGCAACTTTGCAGATACTGTTCATGCATCAACAGCAACATTACACACTATTTAAAATGAAAAAAGTGAAATCGCAGTCAACCAAGAATAACGTCATACTATTCTCTGCAACAATCTTTCGTACCATGCTAAACACCATTTCTCGTGCTAACACATCATTCCTTCCCCCGTGTGAGATGCAAAAGTCGCAGTTACAAAACGCGTGGCCTCTTTGTTTCCCCCGCGTTTTCACCATAGAGTGACTCATCATCTGACCTCGCGACAACTGTCACCTCACCTACAGTACTTGGAGTTATCGCGAGGCAAGTGACAGAGCTCAGATTGGGAATGTTTTTTTTTTTAATGCGCTTGGGGGTATTATTATTTTTAATAACGCAGGTTAAAATGCTGGAGATTTACGGGAAAATACTAATACGGGAGGACGGCGGGAAAGAAGGGTAAAATACGGGACTTTCCTGGCCAAAACGGCATACCTTGACAGGTATGTTCTAGGGATGCTGAAGACCTAGGGACTCCTGGAGAGTTTACATCAACTTGCAAATTTTGCTCATATTTACCAAGGGTGCCAATATTTGTTGAGCCCACTGTACAATGCTGATGATGAAATCACACACACTGTACACATACCTTATTGTACATATAAAAAACGTGAAGTATATTATATATGCATCAGAATGTTTGGTGAGTGGTCCAAGGGTGATCCATTAAATTTTGGGTGAACAAATTTTGGTAACACTTTACGGTAAGGGTACATGAATTATCATAGATTCATGTATAAATTTATGCATGAATTATGCATTCATTCATGAATTAATATCTCATGAATCATCAGGAACTTACACAAGTTCAACGTTTTTAATTCATGACTTCATGAATGAACAACACCTTAAAGGCACACTATGCACTCTCTGTTTTTTTTTGTAAAACAGTGACCTCTAGAGCCGCTGTGGTGTACTTGCACTGTCGTAAATAACCGTTATTCCCCTGTTACTGCATATACTGTCAAGTGCTAGACTGCTTTTTAATAATAAAGTTGCCTATCGCGTTTGCTGGCTTATAGCGTTTTTACATGATTTCTGCAAAATCAGAAGTAAATAGCCTATAGTGTATAGGCTACTGTATAATTTCATTCATGTTTTTTGATTGTAATGTTAAAATTACAAAAATGTCAGATGACATCAATCAAGTTAAATGTACGTCGCATTATTTCATAACATTGGACGTTATGATTTAGACATGATTACAATTTATCATAATAGCAAATTGTGTTCAATTATTTACAACCTCTAGGCTTATATATGTCCTAATAATTATGTGAGATATTGACTATGTCCTCATGGTAATCGCAAGAATCAACATCAACAGCGTCAAGATTTGATTGATTCATAATCAACACAATTTGAAGTTACAGTCGGGAAGTGTACTGTTAGTCAGATAAACTTGATATAACAGTAACTTACACACGTCATAAGAAATCCGAACCAGACACAGGACTAAAGATACGTGATAAATACACATCACAACACCTGAGTTCAGCTGGCAAACTAGCTCTTGTGGCAAGCTCGGCAATAAAACATAACGGAAAAAACAACAAGACTAAGAGAAACGACTGTTTTTAGGAAGTCTGCTTAAAGCTCTGGTAATCGAAAGCTATAGACATGTGAGAATTATTGAACTGGTCTTATTATCAACAACGGATGAATGAACAGCACCGTAAAAAATTACATACCACAAGCCAGTGCAGCAACATACAATATAGAAACAACTAGTATACAAATACAAACAAGTTTATAAATAAGAGATTTACTTACAAGTCCATCAACAAGATCGATCGCCAGGTCAGCATCGCAGTTACAATCCAGTGCAGCTTTTAAGCTCGCGCCAACGAGTGAAAGCCCGACCAAGTGGACTCTTGTCCGGTTTCTAGCACGGTCCGATTCTCTTTCCCTGTTTCGAAAGTAGCTTCATACAGTATGATGTTGTTGATGCGTGTGACGTCGTTGCCGTAAACCATTTCGTGATTCTCACGCGCTGTGTCAGGGGCGCCACTCTCAAACTTGCATGGCTGGTTTTTCCGGCGGCGTCCCCCCCAAGCTTTCCTACCAGGATGATTCGCCCTACTATGACTTTGTTAACCACCAAAACGACTTTGAAGCTGTTATATTAAGGTACAGATCTTGCATAGAGTGCCTTTAATTAAAACATTAACTAAGATGAGCACATCATCATGAATTATGATTTAATACGCATGATCATGATGTTTTCTTTGTTCACAGTTATGCCACCCTTAATAACACATTGTTCATCAGTGTTTCAAAGGACCTAGTCACCACTTTAGTTGAGGCACCTGTGAGCAACTCGTTTTAAAAGGGCCCAGGGAACCTGTAGTCTCTTCACATTGCATAATGTTATTTTGGTCATGAAAAATCAATATTAATAAAACAAATCAAGCCACAATGTCTCACTTTCTTATAGATTTTTAATGTAAAATATTAATTTATCTGCTGTTCTTTCTATTAATCTGTCTATATATATATATATTTATGGGGGGGGGGGGGGGGCGTTTCATCAAAAACACGCCTGTCACGCACAGTTACAGTGGCGTAGATCGTAGAGCGTATAGTTCTTGAAGGAGCAATTGATGCGCTTGGGTTCGAGCCTGGCTTTTGCCGAACATATGAGATGTAAAAAGTATAAACTAACATTGTCTCTAGCGTTATATTTTGCCAATGAACTGAAATCAAAACCATTATATGGCTTTTTGCCTTCATATAACAGCACAATACTTTAAGAATAGGCAATCTGTGTGCACTTTGCTCACGCTATGGTTATGTGTGATCTTTCCCGACCGATCAATTAAACCCTGATTCGGCAGAGCACTCCACCTGATGAAACACTTAGAAGCTTCATTTAGCCGTAGTCACGTGACGGGGGTGTTTTGAATCACGCTTCGGATCAGTGTTTCGAATCATCTGTGCTTCGGGATCTCGCAAAGCTTCGGACTGTCTGTTTCGCGCCAGCCATCCCTATTTGTTTGTTGGATTATTAAAGTGCTTGCGATTGGATTCCACCTCTGCTTCCTTCTTGCCGTATCTTAACAGAACGACCGACCAAACATGAATCCAGCAGCACTAAAGAGGAATCTCCAGTCAAGTAGGTGACTCATGATCCTCATTCCAAGGAGACCGCCCTGCCGGAGCTTATTCCTGCTGAGCCTGCACTCACCGTCAGCCCTGCCGAGTGCACGCTCACTGTCAGCCCTGCCGAGCCTGCACTCACCGTCAGCCCTGCCGAGCCTGAGCTCCATGTCTGCCCTGCCGAGCCTGAGCTCCACGTCACGTCTGCCCTGCCGAGCCTGAGCTCCAAGTCACGTCTGCCCCGTCAGAGACTGTTCACGTCACGTCTGCCCCGTCAGAGACTGTTCACGTCACATTTGCTGACCCCGAGACTGTTCACATCACTTCTGTCCTGTCAAAGACGCTTCATATCACTTCTACAGAGCCAGTGTCTACTGACAAGAGGGCCGAGCCAGAGACCGTTCACATCATGTCTGCCCAGTCAGAGTCTTTTCACGTCACTTCTACAGAGCCAGTGTCTACGGACAAGATGGCCGAGTTGGAGTTTGTTCATGTCACTTCTGCCAGTCGAGAGACGCTTCACGTCCCTTCTGCCGAGCCAGAGACGCTTCACGTCACTTCTACAGAGCCAGAGACGCTTCAAGTCACTTCTGCGAAGCCAGAGACGCTTCACTTCTACAGAGCCAGTGTCTACGGACAAGATGGCCTATACATAGTCTGTTCATGTCACTTCTGGAGAGTCAGAGACGCTTCACATCACTTCTGCCGAGCCAGAGATGTTTCGTGTCACTTCTGCCAAGCCAGAGATGCTTCACATCACTCCTGTAGAGCCAGTGTCTACGGACAAGATAGCCGATCCAGAGTCTGTTCACGTCACTTCCTCTGAGCAAGTGTCTACGGACAAGATGGCCGATTCAGAGACTGTTTACGTTACTTATGCCGATCCAGAGTCTGTTCACGTCACTTCCTTCGAGCCAGTGTCTTCGGACAAGATGGCCAATCCAGAGTCTGTTCCTGTTCCTGTTCCCGAGCCAGAGTGTGTGTTGTATATTCCCGAGCCAGAGTGTGTGTTGTCTGTTCCCGAGCCAGAGTGTGTGTTGTCTGTTCCCGAGCCAATGTGTGTCTTGTCTGTTCCTGAGCCAATGTGTGTGTTGTTTGTTCCCGAGCCTGAGCCAGTGTGTGTGTCTGCCCTGAACCAGTGTGTGTGTTGTCTGTTCCCGAGCCCGAGTGTGTGTCGTCTGTTCCCGAGCCAGTATGTTTGTCGTCTGTTCCCGAGCCCGAGCCAGTATGTGTGTCGTCTGTTCCAGAGCCAGAGTGTGTCGTCTGTCCCCGAGCCTGTGTGTGTGTCGTCTGTTTCCAAGCCAGAGTGTGTGTCGTCTGTCCCCGAGACAGTGTGTGTGTCATCTGTCCCCGAGCCAGTGTGTGTCATCTGTTCTAGAGCCAGTGTGTGTGTTGTCTGTTCCCGAGCCAGTGTGTGTGTGTCGTCTGTTCCCGAGCCAGTGTGTGTGTGTGGTCTCTTCCCGAGCCAGTGTGTGTGTGGTCTGTTCCCGAGCCAGTGTTGTCTGTTTCTGAGCCAGCGTCTGTTCCTGTGTTTGTGTCTGTCCTTGTGCCCGTTACTGTTGTAGTGTCTGCTGTTCCCGAGAAGGGGGCTTCACCGCCTTGGCCGCTCGAGGGGTCTTCACCACCTTGTTTCTGAGCCAGCGTCTGTTCCTGTGTTTGTGTCTGTCCTTGTGCTCGTTACTGTTGTAGTGTCTGCTGTTCCCGAGAAGGGGTCTTCACCGCCTTGGCCGCCCGAGGGGTCTTCACTGCCTTGGCCACCCGAGGGGTCTTCACCGCCTTGGCCACCCGAGGGGTCTTCACCGCCCTGGCCGCCCGAGGGGTCTTCACAGCCTTGGCCGCCCTGGTCGCCCGCACAGCCTGCTCCGCCCTGGTCCACTGAGGGGTCGCCTCTGCCCTGGTCACCTCCGCCGTGGCCGCCCGAGGGGTCTTCATCGCCCTGGTCACCTGCACTGCCTGCTCCGCCCTGGTCGCCTGCACAGCCTGTTCCAACCGGTTCGCCTGCATAGCCTGTTCCACCCTGGTCGCCTCCACAGCCGGCTCCACCGCAGTCTCCAGGTCCTCTTCCGCTCTTCGGGCCTGGCCCTCCATCCCGCCCCCAGGTCCGCCTTTGACCCGCCACCCTCCTGGACTATTGTTTTCTGGGGAGTGTCTGGAATCCGCTCCTTATTAATGATTCCTGTCTGTTTCCCTTGTTTGTGTGAACTTTATTTCCTGTTCCGTGCCACGTTTTGTAGTCCTTTGAAGTTTTTCTTGTTGATGAGTTACCCCAGGTGTTTCTGATTAACCACGCCCCCTTGTTACCTTGTTTAGCTTGTTTGTCTGTGTATTTAAACCTCTATGCTTCAGTTGTTGGGGGTTGGTCGTTGTTTGATGTTATGCTGTTTCTAGTTCCCTGTTCTGAGTACCCTGTTCAGAGTTTACCCTGGTTTATTTATTTATTTATTTGTTTGTTTGTTGGATTAAAGTGCTTGCGATTGGATTCCACATCTGCTTCCTTCTTACCCTATCTTAACAATACTGGTGGAGGTTGTTGAAGTGGGAATCCTTGAAGTGCTTCGGGTCACTACATCCAACAACCGAACATTTTGACTTGCCCTCTCGTAACTTCTGCATCATTGAGCTTAGACTACGAAATCGGAGTGAAAAATAATAATGGCGGATTGCTCGAAGTGTTGGGGGGTCAATGTCCTTATTTGGCAGTTCCGCTGCAAATACTGTGACGTAATTGTTCAAAAAACGTAATAGAGAACAGAAAAATCTGAACAGGTTGAAAAATATGACCAAAACAGAATATAAAGATATAAACGAAGCACCTGAAGAGAATAATTTCATCTTTTCTGTACTTATATACACTCCAAATATACAACAAAATGCATTTAAGGGCTAAAAAAGTGAATTTTTACATAATATGTCCCCTTTCACAAAGAACTAATAGGATTATTAATTTCCTGTCCCAGAGCTGGATCATATACTATCATAAAATCTGATTATTTAAAGATATATTATATCTAAACAGAATGCAGAATTTAAGATGACCTTTATGACTAAAATTCCCTTGATTTCTAATAAGGATTCAATAGATGTCAACAAAATAGCTAACCAAAACCACATGATAGTTTTGGCATGTACTATTAAACTCTCTTGTAGCTTTGAGTATGCTGTACTAACTTAGCTATCAGCAATATCTGAAACAGTATCAAGATGCAATCATTTTTGCGATCGTATCAAATAAGCTCAAGCACAATACATATTTTGTTGGCCTGAAGGCCTTTAAATGAAAAAGTCTGCAGATGTCTTTTGCAGATTCACAACAGATGTTTTTACATTATTTAATTATTCATATGCTTAGAGGACAGTCAGTGTTAGGCCAGAAACATATTTTACACAAGTACGCAAACACAAATTTGAATGCTAGTGCACTCACTATACATACCGGTAAAATATGTAACTTCCCTGTGGCAGTAAAAAAATCTCATTCATAAAACTTAAATATGACTAACATGTTCAGCAAAACTCTCTTCATACTGTTGCTTCGCCAGTATGAAGAGACAAGTGCCACTTGCATAGTTGACACAAGTGCCACTTGTGTCAATGCAGCACATTTCAAATAAGCACTATGATACATTTTGAAGCATAATGACAACTCTAGCTTGACAGATCTGTACAAATATCAATGTTCCCAACATTCCACACATGGACTGTTTGCTTTGGCCCTTATCTGAAAGTTTTAACTCCATCTCTCTTGCTTTCTCTAATATTTCAGAACATCCTCACTGGGGAGGAAGGTTTGGACAAAAAAGTGAATGCAGAGAAAGATCATGCTGATACTTAGAACTCTCTCCTCAGGCAGTTGATTCTTCAGGGAAGGGTGCTGGAGATTTAGAGTGCCTCGGAGCTCTCGTCTTTCACTCCTGCATCTCGCTGCCTGTCTCAGAAGGGAATGGCCAAATGATGGATGACAGAAGAGAGAGACAGAAAATAGTTTGTTTACAGGTTTACGAGAGCCTCAAGAGTGATCCTTCACCTTTAGGTCTCTGAGGCTCACCTGATCTTTACCTTTCAAGAGTGGCCTTACAACTCCACAGAGATGGAAACTCAAACCCAGAGATGATGAGTTGACTTAAACACACCAAAGACAAATGTACAAGAGAACTGTAAGATGGATGGTGATTCCATCAATTCTATTCACCAGTGTTGACCACTGGTTTTATAATGAATGGGGGAAAATTGAAGGCCCAATATGCCGCCCTTAGTAAGTAAGGAGGCTTTTACACTGGACTCATTTGCTGCGGTCCGAGCCCGGCGCGTTTCTTCCCGTCGCCCCCCGCAGCGTTGGTCTGGTTTCACACTCAATTTGATTCTATCAAACCCTGGTGCGTTTGCGTGCATCTTACGTCATCTCAAACGTGCACGGCGCATGATAGGCCTATAAAGCAGAACGTGGGTAAATATTGTGTTGTTTTTTATTAATATGCTGCTATTATGCGCAGTTGAGTGAACAATACAGGTTTACTGTGCATTTGTCACATAAGGTGGACTTCTGCTAGCCTGGTTCAACCAGACTCTAGTTCATTTCATTTCCACATAGAGTCTGGAACCGCTCCATTGAGAAACGTTTCCTTCCTTGTAGACGGGTTCACTATTAAAGTTCAAATCTATTGGATCTGCCCAAAGTCACTCACGATCTGCCATAGCCAATCGCTAACGGGGTGTCGTGAGTGACGTATGTCACGCGCCGAAATGGCTGGAAACAACAAGTCCGAATGATCAGAGGATTATGTTTACAATAGGATTTCAGTCAACGAGCGCTGCAGGTTTTGTTAATCTAGGAACAATTATTAATTCGAAATGTATATTTGACACGAAGGACAGTGATTTATTCATTCAACGGTGGAAGCTGTGTCTAATCATTACAAATACGCAGCTGTGGTCGTTTTCTGATCTGCCGCAAATGCTGTAGCAGCTACAGTTAATGATCAGTCTGTCTCTATCTGCAGATGTGATAATAAACAAAAAATTTTCATATTACGTCTTATTGTTTCTTAATTACCTTAATTATGGTCTTCAAAGTATGTGTTTGTACATTTTTATGTGGCATTTAGTTTTTTTAGTAAAACAAATCAACCATTGCCAACTAAAACTGAAAATCAAATATCTTCAAAGTATGGTTTTTCACATTTTTATTTATGACAATTATTTTTAAAAAATCACAACCAATTTGTATGATTTACAACATGTAAAACTGACACACCAACCTCCTGCACGAGTACACAAAGGGGCTCAAAATGTTCAATTCATCACAAGAATCAGTAAATTTACAGTTGGGAATATGAGTGACTGACATGACTCCTGAGCGGATCTTCAACCATAGTTGAAGTCAACCACCACGAACACCAGGCTAAACCGTCCGTCCAAAATGTCACGGTCATCGTGCACGAGCTGCCCAGCACAAACTTCCAAACTTTCTGCCTCCTTCACTTGGTCCTCAGTTGTGCAACAAGAGGTGAGACGATAACAATCCGGCTTTAAATTCTGTATATTCGGCAGTTTCTTTTCCAACAACGGACCGAATAGCTTTTCTCACGTCTTTCTCCGCCGCTATTACTGAACTCAAACCCAGATAGCAAACTGACATTGAATCAACGTGGAAATATGACATTGAAACAACGTTCATCTGACATTGTTTTGCTCATCGAATTAACGTTGAACCAACGTCAGATGCGTCATTCTTTCAAAACTAACGGAAAATCAACTTGAAATCAATGCGTTGTTTCAACGTTATGAAAGCAAACCAATTTTCGATTTCATTTAGCTTTGAAGAATGCCGCGTCTGACGTTGGTTCAACGTTAATTCGATGAGCAAATCAACGTTGTTTCAATGTCATGAGAGACGTCGTTTCCACGTTGATTCAATGTCAGTTTGCTGTCTGGGAACTGACGCGCTTACATCAACGTCATAGTTCTCAGCCACTCCCTCTATTCGCTGATTGGTCCTACAAAAAATTGATTTCTGGAAACCTAAGGATATGGAGCGATCCCAGACACAGTACTGAAGTAAAATGAAATTGAGCGGAAGTGCGTAGGAGAGCGCAGCCAGGCTAGACTTCTGCTGCTTGCAAATTGACTCTTTTGAGGAGACAGTGGATTTCCAAATGTGTTGCTCTGATTCCACGCAAAATGCACAAATATACTGCAGGCTTACTCTCGCTCGTATCCAAGGTAAATCATCAACACTATCATCCCTTACAAGTGTTTTATTTAACTGCATCACAATAAGCTAAAACGCATGTGCAGGATACCGTGCCCCGTTCCGAACTAAACTGCCAGTGTGAAAGCCCCCTTAATCACACCAGAGGCGGCTGGTCGACGGGGTGGGGGTGGGGATATTTTTGTAAGCCAGCGCTGAGAAAGAGCGCCCTCGCTATCTAACCAATGAAGCTCTGATAATGCTATTAAAACGTCACTAAATGTGCTCAATTCAACCAATCAGTGAAGCACAGTGTTAATTCTCCGATCATCTGAGAATAACATGGAGTTTTGAGTTACTTGGTGTGGTCACGTGGCAGCAAGATACGGCTGGCGGCATACGAAAAAGAGACCGTGCAATCTCTTTTTCAAACTCCGTTTGAAAAAAAAAAAACACTGGGAGGGGAGATGGTCAGTGTTTCAAGGCCGCAAAGGTTTCAAGGCCGTCTGATAAAACAGTGGGTAGCCTATATTTGCACTAAGTGTCTGTCTTCTTAGCAAAAACACGCCCGTCATGGAAGAGCTGTAGGCGTGGATTGTAGAGCGTGTAATTCGGGAAAGAGCTTTTGATGCGCTCGGACCCGAGTTTGTATCCGCCTTTTGCCGAACATATGAGTACATGAACAAAATGTATAAACTATCATGAAGGTCTCTAGCATTATATTTTGCAATGAACTAAAATCAAAACCATGATATGTTTTTTTTTTTTGCCTTCATAAAACAGCACAAGACTTCAGAATAGGCATTCTGTTTGTGCTGCGTGCATGATTTAGAGAAATGTGTGCACTTTGCTCACATGATCATCATGGTTATCTGGTGTTTTCTCCTTAATAAAAGCTCAAGGGTTTATTTCTTGCAAGTGTAGAAATAAGGACTAAAGTGTTTTTAATTTTCCTATATTATAGACATATTATAGATATAAATCCTATATACTATATTATAAATTTCCTATATTTTAAAATATTCATTTTCATTTATATAGTATACCTACATTTATAGGCTATATGGATTTTACGTCATAGGAATAATTATATAAATCATTATTACATTATTATAATAATTGTTTGGCATCCTAAAACACCATTGATACTGTAATGTAGACTGAGTGAAGCAGAGGGAGCGGCACACAGTCAGTACTCGGGAGAGGGTTCCCTCTGCTGGCGTGACATTACAGAATCCCCCACCCTAGGAGCGACTCCTGTTGCTCGACGAGGACGTCCCCATGGTCTTGGTGCTGGAAGATCGGGTCTGGCTCGATGAAAGTCTCTGATAAGTGATGGATCCAAGATGTCATGGGCATCTGCCCAAGACCTCTCCTCTGGTCCGTACCCCTCCCAGTCCACCAAATATTGGAGCTGATCCCCTCTCCTTCTTGAGTCCAACAACTCCTTTACCGCATAAGCAGGGGATCCATCAATGTCCAGCGGTGGAGGTGGCTCTTGGTTCTCAATGTTGGGGTCAGCACCCAGGTGGACCGGTTTAAGAAGGGAAACATGGAAGGAGGGAGAGACACGGTAGTTAACTGGAAGCTCCAACTGGTATGTGACCTCATTTATCTGTCTTATTATTTTAAATGGGCCTACATACCTTGGGCTTAGTTTCTTGCTTGGTAGTCACAACTTGAGGTCCCGTGTGGAGAGCCTGACCCTTTGTCCAGGTTGGTAATGAGGATTTGGGCGACGTCGTCTATTGGCCTGGATCTCCTGATTCCTGACAGCCCTTTGTAGACGTACATGAGCAGTGTCCCACACCCTCTCGCTACGGCGAATCCAGTCGTCGACTGCAGGTACCATAGATGGCTCTCCTGACCACGGGAACATAGGGGGTTGGTATCCAAGCACGCATTGAAATGGGGTGATACCAGTGGATCCCCATGTATGAGGACGAATGTAACGTTTGAGTGGTTTTATTAAATGCGGGGAAATATGACAACTCTCGTCTCTCGTGCATCTGTTCATCCGACAACTAGTGCTATGTTTGGACAACATCTCAACTTTGCGGTACACATGTCCTGTTTCCACGTCCTGTCCTGGCTGTTATTTAAGTGATGAAAATGTCCTGGTTTTCAAAAAAAAAAAAAACTGCTGGGAAAGATCAGTTCTACAGCAAAATATAGATGGGCAAACAAGGTGGACGAGGAAGAAAAACAAGATAAAGAGGATGAAAACTAAAGATATAAATAGATTTTGTTAGTTCGTTTTTGTAACTTTGTGAGAGCTATTTTTTGTTACATTTGGAGGCATTTCTTTTAATTATTTATTATTTATATATTTATTTTTCTAATACAGAAGACATTTCTATCATTATTTCATTCGTTATCTGTCATAATAAAACATTGAGACATAAATATGATCACCCTAGTATAGTATTCTATTATTATTTCTGTTTTACATTAAGCGCCATCTAATGTCAGGGAATGAATTTGCATGTTCTCTCGGCTCATCGTCAGCGAAAAACGCTTGGGTGTGAACACAAAAAACGCGTTGAAAAACGCTGACGAATAACGCGCGCTGACATTCGTCCCGGTGTGTACGGGCTTTAAGGAATTCATTGGCAGCCTATAGTTTGCCCAGCTGGTCTCTGTATCCCTTGAGGGTGTCATTTTGGTAGGCAAATGCTGTCTGTAGATTTGCAACTTCTGCTGAAGTCATCGTTGGTGAAGTATTTTGTAATGAGGCGGAAGCCGAGGCAGACTCCATTTGCAGTTGTTTATTAAGATCCACAGCAAACAAGACAAAATCAGCAAGCAGATAGCAGCAAACAAGACAAAATCAGCAAGCAGATAGCAGAAACGTAAGGCAGGCAGAGGTAATACACAAAGAGGCAGTCCAATCCAAGCAACCGAGCAAAGGGGTAATCCAAGAGGCAAAAACAGAACAAGGCAGGCAAAGGTCATACACGATATTAACAAGACAATGGCAAAAGAACGCTCGGTAAGGCAGTGAGACTGGCAATGCTTCGCAATGGCCTGTTAGCCAGGCCATGCTTAAATGTCTCTCAAACAGGAAGTAACCAGTGAAGCAGAGGGAGCGGCACACAGTCAGTACTCGGGAGAGGACTCCCTCTGCTGGCGTGACATTACAGTTGTATTCCCTATTATAATTATAATTTATTGTTATGCGTTTGCACTTTTTCTATCTGGACACGGAGCACAAACATTTAAATTATAAACAACTTGTTCATTATCATTACCTGTTAATCTGTTGATTTCTACATGGCAGTTCAATTAACGGTAACACTTTAAAATAATGGTCAGTAGTTAACAAGTAGCTATGCAGGAAGTAATAGGTAGTACTGCATTAACACCGAAGTTAATACTATTAACTAATATGGAAGCAATATGAACTAATCATTAAGTAATAGGTAATTTAGTACAAACCCAGCTAACAATTTTTGGTTCCCAGAACGTTCTCAGAACGTTAGATTTTGGTTCCCAGAACGTTCTCAGAACGTTAGTTTTTGGTTCTCAGAACGTTACTTTTTGTGGTTTGTTTTTGGTTAGCTGGGAAAGTTTTCTTAACGTTCCCAGAACGTTAGATTTTGGTTCCCAGAACGTTCTCAGAACTTTGTTTTTTGGTTCTCAGAAAGTTAGTTTTTGGTTCCCAGAAGAGTGGTTTTTGGTTCCCAGAACGTTCTCAGAACGTTAGTTTTTGGTTCTCAGAAAGTTAGTTTTTGGTTCCCAGAACAGTGGTTTTTGGTTCCCAGAACGTTAGTTTTTGGTTCTCAGAATGTTATTTTTTATGGTTTGTTTTTGGTTAGCTGGGAAAGTTTTCTTAACGTTCCCAGAACGTTAGATTTTGGTTCCCAGAACGTTCTCAGAACGTTGTTTTTTGGTTCTCAGAAAGTTAGTTTTTGGTTCCCAGAAGAGGGGTTTTTGGTTCCCAGAACGTTCTCAGAACGTTAGTTTTTGGTTCTCAGAAAGTTAGTTTTTGGTTCCCAGAACAGTGGTTTTTGGTTCCCAGAACGTTAGTTTTTGGTTCTCAGAACGTTATTTTTTATGGTTTGTTTTTGGTTAGCTGGGAAAGTTTTCTTAACGTTCCCAGAACGTTAGATTTTGGTTCCCATAACGTTCTCAGAACATTAGTTTTTGGTTCCCAGAAGAGTGGTTTTTGGTTCCCAGAACGTTCTCAGAACGTTAGTTTTTGGTTCTCAGAACGTTATTTTTTATGGTTTGTTTTTGGTTAGCTGGGAAAGTTTTCTTAATGTTCTCAGAACGTTAGATTTTGGTTCCCAGAATGTTCTCAGAACATTAGTTTTTGGTTATCATAACGTTAGTTTTTGGTTACCAGAAAGTTCGTTTTTGGTTCCCAGAACATTACATAGACAATAGTTTTCTTTATGTTCAACAACAATTCATCTTTTTTTTTTACTTCAATAAAATACAACAGTAAATCTATATAAATAAACCTGTACAGTCCATGTTTTTGTCGATTCATTGTTTAATTGTTGATTAAAAACAGACAAAAAAAACACAATTATATAGGCCTAGGCTGTGCATCACATTCAAAACAGGCAAAACAAAAAGGTGAAACGAAAACAATTGTAGATCCTGCACTTGAAAGCCTCATCCATCTTCATCCATCTTCACCACAGTCATCTGTAAGAATAACAAATAGTAACATTATTACAAAGAAAAGTAAAAAAAAATATATATTCTTCAATCAGTCACTGCCATTTAAGTGAAATGACTGAACCTTAAAGGAACACTACGACTTTTTGGGACTTTAGCCTATTCACCTCATCCCCCATAGTTAGATAAGTCCATACATACCTTTTTCATCTCCGTGCGTGCTATAAGTCTGTTTGACGCACCCACCGCTAGCCTAGCTTAGCACAAAGACTGGATTTGAATGGTTGCGGCTTTCATACTAATCCAAATGAGTGACAAAATAATAAATACGTTTTCCTATTTACATGTTGTGGTTTGTATAGTCACAGACTGTGTATACCTGCATTTTTTGTGTTTTTTTATGTATTTATGTATAATATGTGTGCTAAACAAAAGTGTATACACTGTAATGAATTGCTGTAAAAATTACAGCCATATTTTACAGCCGCTGGCTGTTTTCTAATAATACAGCATTTTGCTGTAAACTGCAATGCATTCTGGGGCCGCGTGGCGGTTTGATTCAAAATACAGAATATTGCTGTAAATTTCAAATCGACACAGAGGCATTGTGATCTTCAACGGTCGTGTCGTCGACTTTGGATAGCGGCAAGAGGAGTGATTCTCAACTGGTAAGTGACTTATTTCAGTTTCTTATGTTTCATGTTGTGTTACTCGTAGACTATGAAGGTAATGTTATATTCGCGGTTCATATTGGTTACCGAGGATCACGCATCCTCCGTACGGGGCGCGAGGGAGACTTGCGCGGGGCTTCAGCAGCCCAGACGCGGGTAGTATTTCACACATTCCCCGGGATCTATGGGCTCCTTTGTTGAGAAGAATTACATGCTTTTCTGACAACAGTCAGTATTCACACGAGCTTCGTGTTGATCAGCACACTTCGCCGTGATTATTTTATGGTGTAAATCAAATCAAAATCAAGTAATCTGTTAAAATGGGCGCCGAAATGAAAAAAAACAAAAAAAAAAACAGATTATGAATGTTGCTGTGTCGTAACGTTATGTTTAATATTCCGGTGTGAAAATCCCTTATATTTCAGTACGAATAAGCTATATATCCTATAGGCCTATATTTTAGCTATAACGTTAGCCTAAGTTACTCTCTGTGTGTAATTTGCTTATTTGTTTTCATACTTCCTTTGTTAATTTTATTTAAAAGAAAGAGTTCCTGCACTCTGAATACTAAAATATAGTTTACATATAAAATGCTGAAACATAAAAATGGTATAGTAAAAAATAAACTATTGTCACATGTGGTATTGTTTTAGGAGACACTTTGACAAGAGGACACTGGAAGGCCAAGTTGTGTGTGAGGAGAGCATTCAGCCCAGCTTCCTGTCTGGCCTTAATGGAGGAGCCAGCCTGCACCTTGGAGTTCATTTAAAGGTAATTATTGCATTCTTAACAACCTCAGTACATTTTACACATGTACTCAATATCTGCCTTTTGATGTATTATCTATTGACTTAAAGGGATAGTTCACTTTGAAAGTAATTTTTGATATGTTTTAGCTTACCTCAAGGGCATCCAAGATCTAGGTGTCTTTGTTTTTTTTACAGTATTTTTAATTTTGACATTTTTAGGTCGAACCATTCTTGTCTTCAGTCATATAATGGAGGTCTATGGTCACCACCTCAAAGAGCACGCACAGAGAAGTCCAAATTAAACATGATTTAATGACTCGTAAATGTAAGTACACATTGATGGCCTTAGACAAACGGAAGTGATCTCTCGCGCGTATACGTCACTCGTCTCGTACGTCATTCGTTTTCTCACACAAACCGCTCGTTTCGTGTCTTAGGCCATCAATGTGTACTTACATTTACGAGTCATTAAATCATGTTTAATTTGGACTTCTCTGTGCATGCTCTTTGAGGTGGTGACTAGAGTTGAGCCGGATACTCGGCTGAAACGAGTATCCGGTACGGATAAAGCACTTTTGTCGAGTACAAATAATATACGAGTAATACGAGTCAATATCTGTGCTCGGATAAAAAAAAGAAAAAAAAAGTAATGTTGAAATTAGGGCTGAGCGATATATCAATATAAAGAATATATATTTTAAATGTGATATGTAATTAGAGTTTGCGCTGCACGCCTTGCTCCAAGCAAGCTGCTTAGTGCTGACCCAGAGCTCTCTGCACTGCTCCCCGCGCCCCAGTCACTCCTTTTCCACTTTGCGTGCTTGATTAAAGCATGTTATATTATAACATGAAATAAAGTCTTTCACCTCAGCAAAACGGACTTTGTCCTGTCAGCCGTTATACTGTAACGTTAGTCGTAGCGCACACTCAATTGCACGCGCAAATGCGGCGGCGCGCGCTGGATCGCCTCACTGTATATAAAGTGCAAAAGAAACAACGAGCATGCAACACTGTTGCGTTGTAAATAACACGAAATAAAAACAAAGCAGGTATGATTTTAATTCTATTCACCAGGAGCAGTTTCAATGTTTCATTAACAGTATTGTCTATTCACCAAGGTAACTGTCATGTCTATATTAACCCCTTAATGCCCCTATTTTTCTTTGTGTTATTTTTTATATTTTTTTAAATGACTAATCGCTCATACCAACGTTGTATTGACAAAATAAATAAACCAATTAATAAATCACAATTACAATTCCAAGGGAATAATCTGCAATTAAGATTTTTGTCATAATCATGCAGCCCTAAGGTGAAGAAACCTGTTAATTATTTATTCATTTGATTTTGCAAATGTTCATGTTTCAATAAAACTACTTGTGACATGTCATATCTGGCTTTCACTGAACATTTGCTCTCACTTTGCAGAAAAAATATCGGGATATATTTTATATATTGAAATTCAGCCTAAATATATTGGGATATGACTATTGGTCCATATCACCCAGCCCTAGTTGAGATGAAAACTCTTGTTCGTTACATTTTACTTCATATTTGCAACCACATGTGTTGTATTCATTGTTGCAAAACTTGTTCTGTAGTTCGTTGTTATCGTGAGCAAAACCATTGATCTGAAGCTCAATGCTGATGCTGTCATGTAAATAGTTTTCTTATCAGCAATAAATATAACAATTTCTGATCAACCCATATCAATTGCATGCTTAAAATAACATACCGGTTAAAGCCCCGCCCATTTCAAGACTACCCAACCCACTTCCGGGTTTAGGCCCCGCCCAGTCCGAGTACAGATACAGATACAGATAATTCATATGGTTATACAGATACAGATACAGATACAGATAATGCTGTACTCGCTCATCCCTAATGTTAACTCCTCAATAACTACTTAAGCGTTACCTTGTCATCCCGCAGGAACTACTAGTGATGTGGCCCATTATTTTAAAGTGAAAAACATGTTAACTCCTAACTAACTACAAGCGTTACCTTGTGTAGACTCCTAACTAACTACAAGCATTACTTTGTGTAGACAAGGTAACGCTTGTAGTTACTTAGGAGTTAACATGTTTTTCACTTTAAAATAATGGGCCACATCACTAGTAGTTCCTGCGGGATGACAAGGTAACGCTTAAGTAGTTATTGAGGAGTTAACATGTTTTTCACAAATGATACAAGTAATTTAATTTTATATTTGACATACTGTACAGGTTCTGTGAGGCACTAATATTCCAACAAACACTGTAATCTGGAAGATGTGGTTTTGCGCTTATCGTAACATAAATGCAGCCAATTTCAATTATGTGACTGACATTCAATAGAGCTCATAATAGTGAACTAATCCAATCATGAGAGTGTCAGCATCACTTCCTAATTATTTAAGATTTATTTTTAAAAACTGTCTTTATTAGGATTATTTTATGTTTAAGTTTTAAATAAACAGAGAACATGCGTCCATCCTGGCAAGAGTAGTGGTCACAATCTCAATCTAGCTAATGTATTTGGGGGGATGTATAAACTTCATAAACTGGTTTCCACAAAGAACCCATTTGAGGCACGTGCTTCTGAAATGTTATGACCATGTTAAGAGTAAAACCCCCACAATTGTTCACTTTTTAGACATGTTACTTTTGTGATTAGTAATTAATTGGTTATTATTTCTTAGTTCAGAAGTAGTTCTCAATGAGGATATATTTCTTTAGTAACAATCAAATACCTACCAATGAACTACCTTTGTACTAAATTACCTATTACTTAATGATTAGTTAATATTGCTTCCATATTAGTTAATAGTATTAACTTCGGTGTTAATGCAGTACTACCTATTACTTCCTGCATAGCTACTTGTTAACTACTGACCATTATTTTAAAGTGTTACCACATCTACGTCGTCCATCAGGCTACTGGAAACTAGACACCCCATATCGGTTTCGTAGCCGGAACTAGCATATGCTAACGTGCACATAGTCCATTAATCTGAAATGGAAATCTTTTGTAACATTAATCACTACCATTCAAAAGTTTGGGGTCAGTAAGAATTTATTTATTTTTTATTTTTGGAGGAAAGAAATTAGAAAATACTTTAATTCATCAAGGATGAGTTAAATTGATTAAAAGGATCATGTGACACTGAAAACTGATGTGCAATCAGCAACAGTAATGATGTTGAAAAATCAGCTTTCAAATTACATTTTAAAATTGTCACGGTGCGGGTTCAGGCAGAAGAACGGGCAGAGTTCAGGCTCACGAATAACATTGGTTTATTAATCAAATCCAGACAGGAAGACGGGAAAACTCCGTAACATTAAACATTGACCGACAAAACAGAATCAAACAGAACTGAACTAAATACACAGAGGAATAAGGCTGATTGGGGTGAACACAGGTGAAAATGATCATGACAGGACGAGGAACAGGTGGCTGATTGGGGAAGTGAGTCCGGGAGAGGAACAAAAGGATCCGGGGAAGTGTGGTGCAGATGACGGGACAAAACAGGTGAGGACGACAGACTGTGACAAAAATATATTAAAATAGAAAACAGTCATTTTAAATTGTCATAATATTTCACAATATTACTGTTTTAATTTTTTTATCAAATAAAGCAGCCTTGGTGAGCAGAAGAGACTTACTGATCTAAAACTTTTGACCGGTAGTGTATCTATATATATATATACAGTATATACATATATATAATGTATATAATAGATATATAATGTAAGCGTAATGAAGAAATATTTCACTGCCAGTTCACACACACACACACACAAAGTCCCCACTTGGTTGGATAGATATCATTCAGAATGTCCCCTCTTCGCCAGTGTGGAGCGACACTGCTGTGTTCGTGATATAGACATGTATATGTTAGTAATGTAGACGTGTGTGTGCAAAGGCACATAACAATGGCAAGTAAATTGTTAAATACAAGAGTTAGAGAGAAAGTTAAAAAAGAAAAATAATACCATAAAAATAATATTATGAATGATAAGAGCCTCTTCTCGCCTCTGCTTTTGAACTGTTGTCACCTGGACGTCTGTATTTTTAACCGTTGAATCAAAAACAGATTCAAATGGTCTCACTCAAAAACTTTATTTTTTGATTTTTTGATAACTGATGGTTTGGTCATTCTCTTTCTCTTTTTAATATTATATTGTATATGTTTATCTATGCATATTTAAATCTCCGATGCCTGTGTGAATATATAAATGTATATAAATGTATATATGTATATATATATACATAGTGTATATAATAGATATATAATTTAACTGTAATGAAGACAGATTTCACTGCCAGTTCACACACACAAAGTCCCCACTTGGTTGGATAGATATCATTCAGAATGTCCCCTCTTCGCCAGTGTACAGCGACACTGTTGTGTTAGTGATATAGAAATGTATAGTTTTAGATCGGTAAGATTGTTTATGTTTTTAAAAGAAGTCTCTTCTGCTCACCAAGGCTGCAATTATTTGATTAAAAAAAACAGTAATATTGTGAAATATTATTACAATTTAAAACAGCGTTTTTCTATGTGAATATATAGTGAAGTGTAATTTATTCCTGTGATCAAAGCTGAATTTATCATCATTACTCCAGTCTTCAGTGTCACATGATCCTACAGAAATTATTATAATATGATGCTCAAGAAACATTTATGATTATTATCCATGTTGAAAACAGTTTTTTACATTTTTATTGTAGGATTCGTCGATGAATAGAAAGTTAAAAAGAACAAAATTGATCTGAAATGGAAATCTTTTGTAACATTAATCACTCAAAAGTTTGGGGTCAGTAAGAATTTATTTATTTATTATTTTTGGAGGAAAGAAATTAGAAAATACTTTAATTCATCAAGGATGAGTTAAATTGATCAAAAGGATCATGTGACACTGAAAACTGATGTGTAATCAGCAACAGTAATGATGTTGAAAATTCAGCTTTTAAATTACATTTTAAAATATATTAAAATAGAAAACAGTCATTTTAAATTGTCATAATATTTCACAATATTACGGTTTGTCATTTTTTTATCAAATAAAGCAGCCTTGGTGAGTAGAAGAGACTTACTGATCTAAAACTTTTGACCGGTAGTGTATCTATATATATATATATATATATATATATATATATATAATGTATATAATAGATATATAATGTAAGCGTAATGAAGAAAGATTTCACTGCCAGTTCACACACACACACAAAGTCCCCACTTGGTAGATATCATTCAGAATGTCCCCTCTTCGCCAGTGTGGAGCGACACTGCTGTGTTCGTGATATAGACATGTATATGTTAGTAATGTAGACGTGTGTGTGCAAAGGCACATAACAATGGCAAGTAAATTGTTAAATACAAGAGTTAGAGAGAAAGTTAAAAAAGAAAAATAATACTATAAAAATAATATTATGAATGATAAGAGCCTCTTCTCGCCTCTGCTTTTGAACTGTTGTCGCCTGGACGTCTGTATTTTTAACCGTTGAATCAAAAACAGATTCAAATGGTCTCACTCAAAAAAAAATTTTTTTTTTTTTAAATTTTTGATAACTGATGGTTTGGTCATTCTCTTTCTCTGTTTAATATTATATTGTATATGTTTATCTATGCATATTTTAATGTCTGATGCCCGTGTGAATATATATATATATATATATATATATATATATATATATATATATATATATATATATATATATAAGATATATAATGTAACTGTAATGAAGACAGATTTCACTGTCAGTTCACACACACACACACACACACACAAAGTCCCCACTTGGTTGGATAGATATCGTTCAGAATGTCCCCTCTTCGCCAGTGTACAGCGACACTGCTGTGTAGCAATATAGACATGTATATGTTAGTAATATAGACGTGTGTGTGTGCAAAGGCACATAACAATGGCAAGTAAATTGTTTAATACAAGAGTTAGAGAGAGTTAAATAAGAAAAACAATATTATGAAAATAATGTTATGAACGATAAGAGGCATCTTCTCATAATCTTATGTGACCGTCTGTATTTTTACCCTCAAACAATTTAATTTTTATAATTATTTTTTGATAACTGATGGTTTGGTTATTCTTTTTTTTATTTATTTTTTTACTTTGTATATGTTTATCTATACACATTGATATTGTGATCTCTGATGCCTGTTTGAGCATTATATAATGACGCACCCACACACACACACTCACACACAGACATATGTGTATAAGTACTGTATGTATAAGTTACAAAATGAAGACAAGATTTCACTGCCAGTTCACTTCACTATTCACACAGACACACAGTTCCATTGCAGGCTATAGGAGTCCCCTGTTGGTAAGGTAGACATCGGCCAGAGTTTCAGGTCCCCACTTGGCATGTTTTTTAAAAAGTAAAAAAATGCATATTTAAAATTATATTATGAAAAAAAGACCTTAAAAGAGAATTTTGTATGTCATTTTTGTTTCTTCAAAATGACCAGAAACACTAGTCCCCTCTTGGCCAGTGTAGAGCGATAGTCCCCTGTTAGTAATATAGACGTGTATGTGTGTGTGTGTGTGTGGAACGTGCATACTGTTCCACAGCGCTGGTGAACGATCTTAGCATCAGCACGGACAGTGAGGAGCTCCTGGTCTCTGCTTCGTTCCAGTTTGCAGACATTTGTTCGTCCTTTCTTTGTTGATGATGAACACAAACTTTCTTCTAAGAGCAACAGAGTCGCGCAATGGCACGAGCGTCATCACTATGACGCACCCCTTACGGCATTGATCCTGGCTTTTGTTCACACAGCGCACGTTCCGGGACTGATTCTGGCAATGTTACTTGGTCCCCAACCCGGCATCAGTATATATATATATATAGTTCTGATGCCAGTTAATGATCATTAGTAAACAAATAAAATATGTAATATTTTTTCATCTTAATATTTCATAAGTGTTTTCTTTTTCTGTTTTCTTGTTTATTCATTTTTGAATTAATTTAGTTAATTAGCTTATTATTGACTCAAAAACCCTCATTAGGGAACCCAAGATATTTATTTATCAGTTAATTCTTTTCCTATTTTTTGAATGAGAAATAGGTAAGCTATATTTGTGTGAATAAGATGACAAGTTGATGTAAGTTGATATAAGTTATATAAGACAGAAAGACCGTATGTAAACACAGTTACATGCAAACTTGAATTTCATTCATTTGGGCACTGCTGAAGCCTGTTTCAAATCAGAGCCAAGGACACAGTCTGTGCATACTGCGCTATGTTTAGTACCAAGCCGGAATCCTGGACAAAGAGTATATCATGGGTTTAAGATCAAATAAACAAATATGAGTCATGCTTTTTTTTTTAAGATTTCATATTTCAGTGTGTTTTTTCTTGTTATTATAATTACTGAATGTATCTATGAGACAGAAAGTGCAAATATAAGGCAGTGTGAAATCCCAAACCCCTTTTTTTGGAAGCTAAGCTAGCTGGCTCTTGTTCCCTATCGTTCGGTCTCTCTCGACGTCTCGTAGCAACGAACGATTTGGGATCTCGCTCAGAGGACCGCTGCTCTGCCTCGTCAGCGCGGGTATAAATGAGCAGCTGGTACATGATGCAATCATTCTTTCGCTTCTGAGTTGAGCTTCTGCCAACAAAGAAGATCTACAGAACTGTGTAAAAGTTTCTTACCTGCTCTTTTGGAGTGTTGGCGACACGGCACGGCAGCGATTCCCAACCGATCCAGCAGCTTTTCAAATAATAGCTGTTTTAACAGGGATTCTTCTTACCCGTTGGTGACGCGAGTGGGCGTTTTACCTGCGTGCTTCAGCACATACAAGAGAGCAGTTCTCTAAAAGAGCTTCACGGTGTGTGCGCATTTGTACAAAAATACCAAACACACCATGCGCTTCTGGATGCAGTTGTTTCCTGATGACAGATGATGGTCACGGACACTGCATTGTTTGGTTGGGCACTCGGCAATGTCATTGTTCGTGGATGAGTCATGTTCTTGCTCTAAACCACGTCAAATGGCGTATACAGGGGGAAAACGTGGTGGTCCACACGAACAACATTGTGACTGTCACGTACATCAACCATCAAGGTGGTCTACGCTCTCGCCGCATGTTGCAACTTGCCCGCCACCTCCTCCTCTGGAGTCATCTGCAAGCATCTGAGGTCGCTTCGTGCCATTCACATTTCCGGTGCACTTAACACCACAGCCAAATAGGTATCACGTGCAGAACTTCCAGGAGAATGGAGACTCCATCCCCAGGTGGTTCAGCTGATTTGGCGTCATTTCGGAGAGGCATAGGTAGACTTGCCTCCCCAGAGACCGCCCACTGCTAGTGGTTCTATTCCCTGACCAAGGCAACTCTCGGCACAGATGCTCTGGTGCACAGCTGGCCCTGGGGCCTGCACAAATATGCATTTCCCCCAGTGTGCCTTCTCGCACAGACATTGTGCAAGGTCAGGGAGAACAGGGAGCAGGTCCTGCTAGTAGCGTCATACTACAGGACCTGGTTCCCAGAACTAATGCTCCTCGTGACAGCCCCTCCTTGGCCGATTCCTCTGAGAATCGGCCAAGGAGGGGCTGCCACGAGGAGCATTAGTTTTCCAAGTTTTCCTTAGTTTTCCAACCAAGGACCTGCATTCTCAGAGACGGGACACCCTCTGTCACCCGCGCCCAGACCTTTGGAAACTCCATGTCTGACCCCTGGATGGGACGCGGAGGTTCTAGGTGACTTACCCCAAGAGGTACTTATCACTTCGGCCCGAGCAGCGTCTATGAGACGAGCTTATGTGGTGAAGTGGAACCTGTCAATCAAGTGGTGTTCTTCTCACCAAGAAGACCCCCGGAAATGTTTGATCAGAGTGGTGCTTTCTTTCCTGCAGCAAGGGTTAGAGCAGAGGCTGCCCCCCTCCACCCTCAAAGTTTATGTTGCTGCAATATCTGCGTACCATGACTCCATACTGGGTAAATCAGTTGGGAAGCATGACCTGGTCGTCAGGTTCCTTAGGGGGGCTAGAAGGTTAAATCCTCCTCGACACACCCTCTTGGGACCTTACACTGGTACTAAGAGCAAACTTTAGCTTGTCCCATTTGAACCTTGGCAGTCAGTTGACTTAAAGCTTATAACTATGAAGACTTTACTTCTGCTGTCATTGGCCTCCATCAAGAGGGTAGGCAACCTACAAGCACTACGACGAATCTTGCCTGGAGTTTGGACCGGGTGACACCAATGTGTTATTGAGATGCCGGCCTGGCTATGTGCCCAAGGTTCCCACCACTCCTTTCAGGGACCAGGTGGTGAACCTGCAAACGCTGCCCCTGGAGGAGGCAGACCCAGCCCATGCTTTGCTTTGTCCCGTCCGAGCACTCAGAGTGTACATAGACCAGACGCCAAGCTTCAGGACCTCAGACCAGCTTTTTGTCTGTTTCGGAGGCCAGCAGAAGGGGAAGGCTGTCCAAGCAGAGGATGGCCCACTGGATAGTGGATGCCATCACCTTGGCTTACCAAGCACAAGGTGTGCCCTGTCCTCTCAGGCAGCAAGCTCACTCAACCAGAAGTAGGCGACACCACAAGTGCACCCACAAGTGCGCTAGAATTCTCCAGAGAGTTCTTTTAGCAGACTTTGTGAGTCCTCCGATCATCCCTATGTTTCCCTAATATTTGTCACTATAAAGGGGTTATTCGGAACAGTAGTGATGGACACTCTCTGGGTAAGCCCTGTCTCATCACCAAGAAGGGTAAGAGGGTTTAGGAGGCTTGCCCAGGGTGCTGGAAGAGGGCAGCGCCCAAGGCGCTTTGGTAGGGATCCCAAATCGTTCATCACTATATGAGACGTCGAGAGTGACCGAACGATAGGGAATGTCTCGGTTACATGTGTAACCCTCATTCTCTGAGAGAGGCAACGGAGACGTCTCGTCCCATCGCCACAGGCGCTGTACCGTCGCTGGGGCCTGGGTCGCCACCTCGGATCAACTTCTCAGCAAAAAACTGATTGCATCATGCACCAGCTGCTCATTTATACACGCGCTGACGAGACAGAGCAGCTGAATGCAATGATTGCATGCCAATGTGAAATTGGCTTGTTTAATTACACTCGTAAATCGGTCCTCTGAGCGAGATCCCAAATCGTTCATCACTACAAGAAGTCTCCGTTCCCTCTCTCAGGGAACAAGGGTTACACATGTAACCGAGACGTTCTGTGGAGAAAGCTGAGTAGTAGGGGTTACCATCCTCCTTTTGATTCAGCTTTTGCTTTCTGCAGTCGCCTTTCATTGTTTACATGCACACCTTTTGTTTCAATCTAACTGAATTCATTCTGATTGGTGATTTTGAATACTGTTTACAGTCAACAATAAGAAAATTCCCGCTCATTTGTGATACGTCTCACAGGTGTTGCTCATCAATAATCATGCCACTGGCTTCACGCTGTTCTCCCACCCTA
The DNA here is from genome assembly GCF_016745375.1 of Pimephales promelas. Next base: position 150,475 of record NW_024121213.1, on the reverse strand, counting down.
GCCTCGTTCCTGCTCGTGTCACAGGTCGAGGGGAGGAACGCTCGGATGACCAACCACCCCCCTCTAACTGAGTCACCACCATGAGGAGCCGACACCACAGGCACACAACAGAGGACCACGGAGACAGAGATAAGTTTCAAAGGAGTAACAATCTTTATTAAACCAAGGGTTTCTCACAGTTCAAGATACTCTCGTCGATGCACGATAATGGAGCAGGGGGATTGAAGCTTACTTCTCCCCAACGGTGCTGCAGACTTCCGGACTCAAGAGTAAGTATGGCAGGTAAGGATTCTTCACAATACAGGGTACTCTCGTTGGTGCACGATAATAAAGCAGTGGATTAAAAGCTTACTTTTCCCCCAGCGGTGCTGCAGACTTCCAGACTCAGACGGTAAGTATGGCAGGTAAGGATTCTTCACAGTACAGGGTACTCTCGTGGGTGCACGGTAATGAAGCAGTGGATTAAAAGCTTACTTTTCCCCCAGCGGTGCTGCAGACTTCCAGACTCAGACGGTAAGTATGGCAGGTAAGGATTCTTCACAGTACAGGGTACTCTCGTGGGTGCACGGTAATGAAGCAGTGGATTAAAAGCTTACTTTTCCCCCAGCGGTGCTGCAGACTTCCAGACTCAGATGGTAAGTATGGCAGGTAAGGATTCTTCACAGTACAGGGTACTCTCGTGGGTGCACGGTAATGAAGCAGTGGATTAAAAGCTTACTTTTCCCCCAGCGGTGCTGCAGACTTCCAGACTCAGACGGTAAGTATGGCAGGTAAGGATTCTTCACAGTACAGGGTACTCTCGTGGGTGCACGGTAATGAAGCAGTGGATTAAAAGCTTACTTTTCCCCCAGCGGTGCTGCAGACTTCCAGACTCAGATGGTAAGTATGGCAGGTAAGGATTCTTCACAGTACAGGGTACTCTCGTTGGTGCACGGTAATAAAGCAGTGGATTAAAAGCTTACTTTTCCCCAGCGGTGCTGCAGACTTCCAGACTCAGACAGTAAGTATGGCAGGTAAGGATTCTTCACAGTACAGGGTACTCTCGTTGGTGCACAGTAATGAAGCAGTGGATTAAAAGCTTACTTTTCCCCCAGCGGTGCTGCAGACTTCCAGACTCAGACGGTAAGTATGGCAGGTAAGCATTCTTCACAGTAAAGGGTACTCTCGTTGGTGCACAGTAATGAAGCAGTGGATTAAAAGCTTACTTTTCCCCAGCGGTGCTGCAGACTTCCAGACTCAGGCAGTAAGTATGGCAGGTAAGGATTCTTCACAGTACAAGGTACTCTCTCTCTTCAGTCCACAGTATGGCGAGAGTGGGTTAAACGATTACTTTACCAGCGATGCTGTATGCTTCTGGGCTCAAACAGTAAGTAGAACAGGTGAGGATATTCACAGTACACAGTACTCTCTCTTCAGTTCACAATAGGGAGACAGTGAGTCATAAGGTTACTTTACCAGCGATGCTGTATGCTTCTGGGCCCAAACAGCAAGTAGAACGGGTGGGGATCTTCACAGTACAAAGTACTCTCTCCTCAGTTCACAGTACGGCGACAGTGGGTTAAACGATTACTTTACCAGCGATGCTGTATGCTTCTGGGCTCAAACAGTAAGTAGAACAGGTGAGGATATTCACACTACACAGTACTCTCTCTTCAGTTCACAATAGGGAGACAGTGGATTATACAGTTACTTTACCAGCGGTGCTGTATGCTTCTGGGCTCGAACAGCAAGTAGAACAGGTGGGATCTTCACAGTACACAGTACACTCTCTCTTCTGTTCACTGTATCACTCTGGGCTTCTGACGGGGGGCAGATATAATAACCTTCCACGAACGTGTAAGCATGGATAGGGGCCACTTCTCAACAAAGACACAGCACACTCGTGTTCACTTCAATTCCACAGCAATAAATCAATGTGTATCAATAAGGCAAAAGCACTACAATTCACTCACACGATAGGGTTGAACAGAGGCCCCACTCCGTCCGTTGCGCTCGTTTACAGGGGTTTCACTTTTAATTCCTCCTCATCACACTCTGAAACACATAGCTCCTCCAACAGTCAGATCCACATTCACTGTATCCTCTTCAAGCGGTTAAAATGTTCATAAGATGAAAACAATTCACTTATCTTTCCTCTCTCCTTCCACAGCACAGATCCAGTCCTAGCTCGGTCCAGCGGTCTTCCCACAAACGATCACTCTGACCCAGCGAACTCGAATGGGCAATCTCCACACCCCAGCGATTTTTCCGAGGAAGCCTGTATCCAGCACTGCACAGAGGCAACCCACTTTAATGTCTGATCTTGTCAACCCTTTTGGCTCTTGACACACTGTACACCCACCGAACGCACACCAAACACTCTGTAAATGCCCCTTTTATATCGTGACTTATGAAACAGGAAGCCTGTGTGAGCGCCGCTCCTCTCTCTCTCACACCTGCAATGCATTAGCGCTAATCAGTACGGGCATGTTTCCATCACACCCGGAACCGTAGTGGAGTGTTGCACCCAATACATTCCCCTAGGAAACTCGGGACTCTCAAGAAGGTTCCGTTTACTGAGCGATTTTGTCACCCGTGACACTCGCCACAGTAAACACAATGAATGGCAATTGTAGAACATAAAAGCCGAATCCCAGACACTTTGGGTGATCTCGAAACACGCTTTCGGGCAGACTCTTTGCGGAGACTCATTAGTAGCCTAGAATTGTTGTTTAACTACTGCGCTCTGTTAACAGTAGGCATTGCCTCCTAGAGCAGCAAAGCAAGTGCATTCTGGGAGTTGTTGTCCTAAAATACATTTTCTGACTTTTCTCAGTCCAGGAAGCTCCAAATTTAAAAATAATTTTACATTTCTTCTACATAGATGACCCATTTTAAATACACATTCATCTTTCCAGAGGAGAAGTATCCCTTAAACAGCTATAATGGTATACTTACATTTTAAACATGTTTTAAACATACAGATAAATAACCTTATTATTATTATTGTCCTATGTTAAATTTAAAAAACTAAATGAATGAAATGTATACAAATACATAAATAGGTCATTTTGACTATTTATGTCTTTATTTTTTCTCTGTGTCCTTCATCCTTCTTTTAAACACTTTCTTTATTGAAATGTCAAACAGGCTTTTAAAAATGGTTTCTGTGCCTGTCAAACTGTAGACACAATGACAAAGAGAGATTTTGACTTGACGTCTTGTTTTGTCACAAAGATTGCATATTGTGCTCATTTGAAAAGGTCAATGTTTGCGATAGAGGTGGGAAGTGTAATCACACGCACACACTAACAGGACAAGGTACAGGGTGTCAAATTCTCTCTGATATTTACCCCTCCACCTCATACTGTATGTGTGTGCTGGGTTGGCGTGGCTATTGACACAGCTGGCTGAATGGAAAATATTGCTTAACATGAAATCTTAGGAAATCTGTGAGGTGAAAATGAGGAGAGAGAGAAAAGAAAACAAACAGAGATAAAGAAAGAGCAAACCTCTGTCTGTTTCTTTCAGACACACATAGACAGACTCCACATGATATGAATTCACTATTAATGCACATCAAATATTGCGTTTCACTTACACCTCTTTATGTTTGAAACCACTGTTGTATTTGCAATATTACTAATATTACATTTTCTAAAGAATTGTGCTTTTCTGGTATTTTTGCTTGTTCTATTATCCGCCAAATGAAAAATGGCATTGTAGTGCTCTTATACAAATAACAACAAAATAGTCATTGGAAATATGTACCTCTGGTGACATTACTGCAAAATGTGAATTTGGCAACATTTATTTTATTTGACAATTTTTGAATAGAATATTATATGCATATCAAATGTTGGTTATTAGCCCTAAAAGGTTAATGCCTACACTAAATCCTACCATAAACTTAACCGATAGCATTAACAAAAGCAAACATGAGCTAAAAACTAATTTCCTGAAGCAACCATGTCATTTTAGTTTAATTCTTCTGCAAGTCTTTTATTAAATATTGTGAAATTTTTACCCAAATGTTTAAGTGCAACCAAGTGCAGGGAGCTACTGAGCAAGTTTACCATTTCAGAAAAGCCACTATTATGTAATGTAACCATCAAAATGTATTAGTTTACAAATAAAGCACTACGGTAAAAGTGTTTTGAGATCATAGACTTGGGTAAGGAACAGTGTGAAAATAAGTCTTTGCAGGGTCAGATTATAATATTTCACCTTTGATAAGAAATATTAGTTTAGGTGAAAAGGAAAAAAAGTGGTTAGTATTTTAATGTCACTATAGTGTTCATTTCAGCTGGAAACTGCAGTGAATTGTATGCACTTTTTGGAGTTTAAATGTAGCTAGAGGCACGATTTTCCAATGCGTCTTATGTTGAGAGCACACACATACAACACATAGATGGTCTGGAGGCTGAAGACGTGTTGTGTTTTTGTCTGGAAGTGATAAAGATGATGTTTTTCAGCTGAGCAACGGGGCACTGACCTGCAGTATACACACACTCTTCCAGGAAAAGAAGTGGGAAGGCGTATTCACAGTCCGTCATAGTCTTAAGACGAGGCCCCGTTTGTTAATGAAAAACATATTTTACAACATCCCCATAAAAGACACAATTCGTCCTTTTAACAGTAATGCACCTATTTAAGAATTATATGCCTCTATAAAAGTCCATTAGTTGTGTTGTATAAACTTTTTGATGCGTTTTAATAAAGCAGTGCACTACCAACATTAATGGATCAATTAAGATCTATGAGGGAAAATGCTTTTAAAACAAGACTTGACTGTTCCCAGGAAAAACTTGTATCTAAATAACTAAATGTCTTAATGCACAGTTCATATTATTATTAATTATGCCTTGTACTCAGTAACTTGTGTTTCCTATATCCCTCAGGTTACAACAAACTAATTTCTCTTTAAACTTGCACACACGAACATGCGCACAAGCACACATACACACAAAGTATATAATACCAGGGCCATGCAAACACGCACAAAAAACAAACAAACAAACAAAAAACCCTTATCAGGATTTGTCTTAAAGTCAGGAAGTCTTAAAAATTACACACTTATGTGCAGCTGTTCTGATAAACATGAAGTACTCTTTGTGCAACCATTTATGATTCAGCTTGATGATTGTCACATCTGATATTTTGACAAAACCCAAAATGCAATATATTGTGGCAACTAGCACCATACAACCTGTACAGTGTACCGTATATTTTGGTTGTCATCAGTACTCTGACTGAGTAAAGACTCCACATTATATTCATACTGAGTGTATGGACCTTAAATGTCCCATGAGTCTTTTGATAGGCCTATTCAAGAGAGAGATACTGAAACCTGTGTGTGTATTTTGGTTTGATTACAAAGACACACAGTGGAGAAGTGCCAGACAGGAAGAGGTCCAGCTTTGGGGAGTCCTGTCAACATTTGTGTGCGAATGTGTGTGTGTCTCTCTCTCTGTGAGTGTACAGGTTTATATTACATTGTGTTATTGACCAAATGTGGGTCCCCACAAGGATAGTAAAACCTGAGATCCCCTACATTGTGTGACCAGTCAGCGGATTAAAGCCACAATATGTATTTTTTCTGCTTTAAAAATAGCAAAAATAACTGTATCTATGTTATATGTTTCTATTAGATGTGTACTTACATTATCCCGACAGTTTCCACCAACTTTCAAATACAGAGAAATTTATAGTTTAATTCGAAGACACGGGACGTTTCTTTATTTCCGCTTCGTCACCCGTCTATGGCGTCATATAACCTTTGACTCCTCTATTTTCTCTAACTTCCTTGCGGAACCCGGCGAAACCGCCAAACACAAAGGGGAACACTGGACTACCGCCAATAAAGCAAAGAAAATGACAAAGAAAAAAAAAGTAGTACGTATTTTTATGTGTGTAAATCACGTGCCCGCTCACGAGTGCTCACTCTTAACAGACACTGTCCCCGGTGCTGCTCACGCATAAAGCGCTCCCCGTTCACCCAACTGTTGCTGTTAGCGAGCCTCGCACATTGAATACTCATATGAGTCAGGCTGCGAATGTACGTGCCTGCTTCAGCGCGCTCATGCTTACTAAATAAACGCCTCACCTCTGGCGCCGCGCACTCACTACATTCCCTTTAGCACATAGTGGATGCATAACGCAAACCCAGTCAAACGTTTGACTGCAGTATCTTATGTGCTTTATAATCCGGTGCGCCCTATATATGAAAAATGTTCTAAAATAGGTCATTCATTGAAGGAGCGTAATATAAATATTTATATTCGTCTGTATTATAGTTATGGACCACGATTAGGCTTTGCCTTCACGTTCTGCTGCTACAGCCAGCTCAGTAAAGCTCAAACGTACGGGTGAAAAATATGACCTGAGAAGGGTTTGGGACAGGAGAAAAAGCATGACACAGGTAAACATTGGGGTTGCATTTAAAGCTTCTTGACAAGCTAAATCTACAGAGAGATGCCGTATATCCGTATATTTTGTGAAACGATGATGTCATGCCATGAGCTGAGCTGGTTGTCATGTGCTGCGTCCCAATTCGCATACTATCCGTCCTAAATAGTATTCGAAAATAGAATTAGTACGTCCCAAATCGTAGTATGTTGAAATTAGTGTTTCAAAGATACCTGGATGGTCTACTTTTTCCGGCCAGAATCCGAAGTGTAGATCGATGCACACTCTAAGGGCTGATATTGCCCACAAACCATTGCGCGTTGGACGAGGATTCGGTTAGAACTACAAACACGAGTAAAAAGTGTTAAAAAACTGCAGACACGTAGTCGATACGGAGGACGCGCGAGTCCCCGCGGTTGTGTAGAGAGGTTTAGATAAAAAGCTTTGAGTGATTAATTAACAGTATCTAACCTGACAAAAATGTTGTCCACATTATAATGCATTTTGGTAACACTTTATTTTACGACCCGCAAACAACTGTGTAAGTACACTGAAATTACGGTGTACGTTTTTGTAATTATAGTGTACTTCCATGTAAGTATAAGGGAACAATATTTTAAGTTTGGGGTAATAAAGGGGTAACCACTTTAATTTACAGCCCGCAGGAGTTACACTTATCATGTAACTACACAGAAAAAGAGGGGTAACAAACGCTACTTACTATATGTAGCAAAACGAAACAACACTTTTTGTACTGTAATTACAGAGAAAGGTACTGTTATCAAGAAAACAAAACAACAACAAAAAACAAACAAAAAAACATTTTAATTACACAGTATATTTGCCCTGACATTTAAGTGTCATTGCAATTCAATGCAAGGTACGTACTAATTACCACATGGTACGGTCTAAATTAAAATCATAACAGAAACAAATTATTTTGACTTTTCTAGTAATCTAGTAAGAAAATCCAATACACATATATATATATATATATATATATATACCTTTGTATATATATATATATATATATACAGTTTAATTTTCAACCCACTGATGTCAAAATTATCCTGAATATGTTTTGCCAGAAATGTGATACATTTTATAAAAAACAGACGTACAATCTTTGCCTGGAATATTAACAGAATAGGTACCTGTTATTTTTTAACTAATTAAATAATTTGCTTGTACATCTGATTGTTACCCCCTTATTACCCCAAACTTAACATATTGTTCCCTCATACCTACACTGAAGTACACCACAATTACAGAAATATACACCGTAATTTCAGTGTACTTACGAAGTTATTTGCAGGTTGTATATCTGCTTGTTACCCCTTTATTACCCCAAACTTAACATATTGTTCCCTTATACCTACACGGAAGTACACTAAACGTACACCGTAATTTCGGTGTACTTACACAGTTGTTTGCGGGTCGTAAAATAAAGTGTTATCTGCATTTGCAGCAGCATTGTGAACTTTTGTAAAGACACATTTAGCCATTATGTTTTAAATGCATCATTATATTCAAATTGCAAACACGAGGAGAGCATGAAAGACCCACAACTGGCAGATGAACGTGCTCTCCGAAACGGTAGGAAAATAAAATTAGATAGAATAGAGGATTTTAACTGTGGTCAGTGGTCAGTGACATCCGCAACTTCGGAAACATCTGGAACTGGGTTTGCTCCCTTCAGCAACTGATCACTGTGTCTCCTCCAAGACAAATCTCCAGCAGTTTTGACCTTATATGAGACTGGACCTGTCTGGGCCTCCACCGTAGCTGGAACCAATTTCGGACCAGCGCCATAGTTCCGGGCCAGCACTGGTGAGCCTATCGAAAAGGTTCTATCCTTGGCTCGCAGATTCCGTCGCTGTACCTGATTCCTCTGTTGTCTTAAGACAGTTTCTTTGAGTGTTGCTAGTTTGAGCAGCTCCAAGCTTGTCCTGAGCTCTCTATTGAACAACAAAGACGCTGGTGACACTTTAGTGGTTGCGTGCGGAGTACTGCGATAGCACAACAAAAAGCTATGCAGGCGTTGATGAAATGTTCCCTGTCCGAGTGAAGCTTTCAAAGCATGTTTCATGGTTTGGACAAACCTTTCTGCTAAACCATTTGTTGCCGGATGGTAAGGTGATGATGTGATATGCTGAACACCATTTGCTTGTAGAAATGTGCCCATCTCGTGAGATGTAAATTGAGGGCCATTATCTGAGACAAGCTGCACCTTGGGTTTTAGTGCATATGGAAGGGGCCGGGCTTTTAGACATTTTGGCTGGCTTCCCGGCTCCACAGTCAATTTCACCTGGATTTCCTTCATGCTGCCCAACTCCTGCTTGAACACATCATAGTGTTTCCGGAGAATCCCTTCAAGATCCAGCGTTTTAGGTGTCAACATGTGTATGGCTGCCCAGTCCAACTTGGGTTGCTCCAGCCAAGAACGTCCCATCAACGAAGGATAATCACCCAAGACCACATACAATGGCAGTTTTTTTTCTTTTTCCCATTGAGATCAACTGTTACCTGCGTAAGTCCTTTCATAGTTACCGCTTCCCCAGTGTACGTCTTAAGAACCACATCAGGTGGTGCGAGTGGCAGGTGGCTCAGTATTTCGCTGTATACCTTATCCGACACGAGCGACACAGCAGCACCCGTGTCAATCCCCATTTTCACAGGCTGTCCTTCCAGCAGCGCGGTGACCTCATAAGCCTTGGTTCCACCAGCAACAGTGAGCACATGCAACGGAAATTCCTAATCCGATGTGTCAGTAACATCTTTGTTCCCTTTCGAAGGGAACTCAACAATACGTCGAATGACGCAATGGGGAACGCCTCAGGCGTGACAGGTGTCTGAAATCAAATATCAACTCACAGTAATCAGGTTGACCGGCGACAGCCCGTGCATCATCAGCTTGAATGATGAGCGCGTCAATCTGGATGTATAAGAAGGGCGCCTTGAAACCGTGACAACATTCTTTTCGTCTTCAGGGACTGTTTGTCTGCTTGATAGTATCAACGATTAAGCGCGCAGAGACGTGGAGAAACACTTTGCGCGAGTGTGCCGACTTGTGTCCAGATATTTGACACTGGAGGATTCACACGATCTGTGCGTGTTCTGCCTGAGAGAAGAGCATTCGCGGGAAGCTCTCGAGGGAGTTTTTTGCGCGAACTGAGAGTTTTTTTCTTTCAGAACTCTCTGCTCTCGTCTGACCCACTTCTCGAGGGAAGTGGGCGCGGCATCTGAACCCCGCGGTTCCGGTTCCCGCTCGGGCTGAGGCTCAGTGGTGGTTGAGCTCGTGGAGCTTTCAGACGGAGCTGGCAGATTATCGGGAGAGGGGCGTTAACCTCGCGGATGATCTACCAGCTGACGAGGGTAAGTTACAGATTAATGTTGAACATCTAAGAAGAGAGAAAATGAGCACTCTCTCTCTTTGGTGAATCTGTAACTGTTCTCTTCGGGCAGGGCAGGAGTTGGCTGTAATATATATATATATATATATATATATATAGAAAAGGATGTCAGTTTGGTTGAGACCGAACCATTTCAGCCCTCCTGCCCAGTGTACGCTGAGCTGGTTGACATTATGGGGCGCGCCACAGACAGATTGCAGTTGCAGTGGAGGCGCGTCTGGGAGGAACCCGCTCATGGTATTTTGGATGGCTGGTTCCTCCCCACCCATAAGCCACCAGCCCGGATGAGCCTTCCATTCCTTTCTGATCTCCACGCTGGGATTGAGAGGGTATGGAAGAATCCGTTCTCCTCATGTCTCTATCTGCATCAGCGGGCTAGTTTCGCTGCTGTGGAGGGAGCCGTGGAGCACGGATATGTGTCGATGCCGCCAGTGGACGAGACGTTGGCTAACTATCTCGTCTCTGGTTGGTCCTCTTCACTAAGAGCTCTGACCCTGTCATCCAAGCTGCTCAAGACATCTTCATGCTTGAATGACAGAGCGTACACGGCAGCAGGTCAGGCAGGTGCGGTTCTGCACGCCCTTGTGGTCCTCAGGCCTACCAGACTGATCTGCTGCGGGACTCCGGGCCACCAAGCAATCTGCTGTTCCGTCAGTGCTATGGTGGCCACGGAGAGACATCTGTGGGAGCTCCCACATACTGTGGTTGCCGGGTTACAGGCCTCACTAGGCCTTCCTGGTTATGAGCTCCCACTGATTGTGGTCGCCAGGTTACAGGCCTCACCAGGCCTTCCTGGTTATGAGCTCCCACATGCTGTGGTCGCTGGGTTACAGGCTTCACCAGGCCTTCCTGGTTATGAGCTCCCACATACTGTGGTCGCCAGGTTAAAGGCCTCACCAGGCCTTCCTGGTTATGAGCTCCCACACATTGTGGTCGCCAGGTTACAGGCCTCACCAGGCCTTCCTGGTTATGAGCTCCCACGTACTGTGGTCGCCAGGTTACAGGCCTCACCAGGCCTTCCTGGTTATGAGCTCCCACATGCTGTGGTCGCTGGGTTACAGGCTTCACCAGGCCTTCCTGGTAATGAGCTCCCATATACTGTGGTCGCCAGGTTACAAGCCTCACCAGGCCTTCCTGGTTATGAGCTCCCACATACTGTGGTCGCCAGGTTACAGGCCTCAATAGGCCTTCCTGGTTATGAGCTCCCACACATTGTGGTCGCTACGTTACAGGCCTCAAAGGGGCCTTCCTGGTTATAGTTCCCACATACTGTGGTTGCCGGGTTACAGGCCTCACCAGGCCTTCCTGGTTATGAGCTCCCACTTATTGTGGTCGCCAGGTTACAGGCCTCACCAGGCCTTCCTGGTTATGAGCTCCCACTTATTGTGGTCGCCAGGTTACAGGCCTCACCAGGCCTTCCTGGTTGTGAGCTCCCACATGCTGTGGTCGCTGGGTTACAGGCTTCACCAGGCCTTCCTGGTTATGAGCTCCCACATACTGTGGTCACCAGGATACGAGCTCTCACATACTGTGGTCGCCAGATTAAAGGCCTCACCAGGCCTTCCTGGTTATGAGCTCCCACACATTGTGGTCACCAGGTTACAGGCCTCACCAGGCCTTCCTGGTTATGAGCTCCCACATACTGTGGTCGCCAGGTTACAGGCCTCACCAGGCCTTCCTGGTTATGAGCTCCCACACATTGTGGTCGCCAGGTTACAGGCTTCACCAGGCCTTCCTGGTTATGAGTTCCCACATACTGTGGTAGTCAGTTTACAGGCCTCACCCAGCCTTCCTGAATGTGGGCTCCCACATGCTGCGGTAGCCAGAATACAGCCTCACCACCTTTCCTGAGCACTTTGCTCCCACTCTGTGGTCACCAGGCTTCAGGCTTCATTGGCCTTCCTGGTTATGAGTTGTCACATATCAGGTTGCAGGCTTCACCAGGCCTTCCTGAATGTGAAACCCCCACTTTTCGTGGTCGCTAAGTTGTAGTGGTGAGTCTTTACATGTCAGGCTGCAGGCCTCAGCGGCCTTCCTGAATGTGAGCTCCCCATGCATTGGGACTATCGGGTGTTAGGCCTTGTCAGGCCTTCCTGATTATGGGTTCCCACTTGTTGTGGCTGCCAGGTTACAGGCCTCAAGTTCGGCCTTCCTGAATTCAGAGTGAAGTACACAAACCCATACTTCACCTATTATTGTGGTAAGTCACCCGACGAGATGTCTTGTGCACTTTTTAAAATCCATTCCTTATGGTGAGGGTCACGCGCGGTATGCTTCGGTCCCTTCTTATGTGGCTCAGACCCCGGTCTTTCCTCGGGTCCCACTTTAAGAGTTCTTAAGAGCTAACTTCTCGAAGTAGCTCCCACTTGGTGTGGTTTTTCAGGTACACCAGGCTGGGTCTCCCTGACCTTCCTGAGTACGAGCTGCCACCGGATGTGGTCGCCAGGTTACAGGCCTTACCAGGCCTTCCTGGTCACGAGCTCCCACACACTGTGGTCGTCAGGTTACAGGCCTCACTAGGCCTTCCTGGTTATGAGCTCCCACATACTGTGGTCGCCAGGTTACGAGCTCCCGCATACTGTGGTCGCCAGGTTACAGGCCTTACCAGGCCTTCCTGGCCATGAGCTCCCACACACTGTGGTCGCCAGGTTACAGGCCTCAACGGGCCTTCCTGAATTCAGAGTGAAGTACACAAACCCATACTTCACCTATTATTGTGCTAAGTCACCCGACGAGATGTCTTGTGCACTTTTTAAAATCCATTTCTTATGGTGAGGGTCACGCGCAGTATGCTTCGGTCCCTTCTTATGTGGTTCAGACTCCGGTTCTTCACTTTGGGTCCCACTCTAGATGTGTCTTTGTCGCAATACATTACGACAGGCACTTCCCTTGTTCAAGCTATGTCCCACAACTGGTGGTTTTAGGTCTCATTAGACCTGTTTCGAGGTAGCCCCATATTGTGGGTCTGTCAGGTTTCTAGCCTCTGGCTTTCCTGAAGGATGAGCTTCCACATGCTGTGGTCGTTGGGTTTCAGGCCGCACAGTGTACGGCCTTCCTGACATGAGCCCTCATGTTTCAGAGCTCCCCACACAGGGGGTCATCAGGTCTTAGGTCTCATTGACCTTCCTGATTTTGATCCCTCTCTTACTTCCTCAGTGCTCAAAGCGAGCACTGGGTGGAAACTCGTGGATTGAGTGTACGATTCCCGTTGTTTTGAGGTTGAGTCACACTCTCCGGAGGATCCCGTCTCTGTGATCCGAAACTTGATGGTTTCTGCCAGCTTCGCGGGCCTTCAGTTTTTGGATGCCTTTCCTAGGCAATTTCCAGAGGCTCTGTCTTGGACGGACAGGCTATGGCCAGACTGTGTGTCTTAGTACAGATCACCAGGCCAGCCTGGGGGCATTTCAGGAGGAGTGTTCTCCTGAATAGTGACTGGCTGGGGGTCCCTTTGGCCCCCTAGCCACACTCCCTAGAAGGGACCCCTTCTATTTTGAAGTTGTGGTCCTAAAGCCTTTGAGCTGGCCCCGATTTACCCACGTTATTACGTTCTGGTTTTTCTTGGTTCATTAGCTTGGGCTATGACCGGTAGGGAGTGCTGTCACTGACAGCCCGATGTAACATAGGGTGAGTGGTTTCAGTGTTCCTTGGAATTACTGGTTCTGACAGTTGTCACTGCCTTTTCGGCATGCACTCCCCTCAGCATGGCGGAGTGGGTATTTCGTTCCCCATTGCGTCATTCGACGTATTGTTGAGTTCCCTTCGAAAGGGAACGTCTCAGGTTACGACTGTAACCTGTGTTCCCTGAGAACAGGGAACGAGACAATACGTCTCGTTGCCATGCCTCGGGGCCTGCCTGCAACAGTCCCTTCAGACGATAGGATGTTGTCACGGTTTCAAGGCGCCCTTCTTATACATCCAGATTGACGCGCTCATCATTCAAGCTGATGATGCACGGGCTGTCGCCGGTCAACCTGATTACTATGAGTTGATATTTGATTTCAGACACCTGTCACGCCTGAGGCGTTCCCCATTGCGTCATTCGACGTATTGTCTCGTTCCCTGTTCTCAGGGAACACAGGTTACAGTCGTAACCTGAGACGTTTTCCTGCTCCTCTGCAAACACGTGTTGCTTTTGCTTCCTTCTGTATACTGGTTTCTGCTGCATTTTTTCCTTCTTTCCTGTTTTATTTTACACGCACGCTCAATGTGTCCTTTTTTCTTGCAGCTGCGGCACTCCACATCTTTAAACCAGCACGAAATGGGTAAGTGTCCCGCCTTGCCACAGCGAAAACATGGCCCTTTATTTTCATTTTGTTTTTCGGTCTCCATCTTATACACTTTACTGTTTGAGCTCAGTTGTTGTGCATCTTTTGCAGCCTTGACACACTCAGCTCAATTGCTCTTTGTAGTGTCAAGTTGCTCTCTGTTAACAGTCTTTTTTGTATTCCCTCACAACGGAGTCCGCAGACTAATCTGTCCCGAAGTGTGTCATTTAGCACTTCACCAAATTCGCAGTGTTCAGCTAATTTTTTTAGCACCGCTACGAACATTGTTACGGTTTCTCCTTCCAGCTGATTCCGTCTGTGAAAACGAAACCGCTCCGCAATTACTAAGGGCTTTGGAGAGAAATGTGCTTTAAGAGTGGCCACTATTTGATCATACGTTTTCTCTCCCGGTTTTTCTGGCTGCAGGAGGTTACGCAGTAGTGCATATGTCTTTGGGCCCATCACACTTAAAAAAGTGGGTACAGCTTCTCATCAGCGATAGCATTAGCTGCTACAAAGTACTCAAATCTTTCTGTGTAAGAGCTCCACTGCTTACTACTCTCATCAAAAGGACCAATGTTGCCAAGAATTGTTGCCATTTTGTAACGTTCTCTGTCAGTTTCAATAAATTCAGTCACTTATCTGAATCGTTGTCATTCTTCCCCCTCTTCAGTCACAACGTGGATTAGCAGCAGGCTCGTATCATTTTTCATTTTCGAGCGATCTCGCCATCAATCCACTTCCTTTACGCATTTAAAACACACACGCGGATTTACGTGATCCTCGTTGCCAATTTATTGTGTTTCAAAGAGTGTGCGGGAATGCACCCAGATAGCAAACTGACATTGAATCAACGTGGAAACATGACATCGTAACAACGTTGATCTGACAATGTTTTGCTCATCGAATTAACGTTGAACCAACGTCAGACGCGTCATTCTTTCAAAACTAACGGAAAATCAACTTGAAATCAATGCATTGTTTTAACGTTATGAAAGCAAACCAATTTTCGATTTTCATTTAGCTTTGAAGAATGCCGCGTCTGACGTTGGTTCAACGTTAATCCGATGAGCAAAATCAACGTTGTTTCAATGTCATGAGAGACGTCGTTTCCACGTTGATTCAATGTCAGTTTGCTGTCTGGGCAGGCAAATATGACACACACACAATTTAGCGTGACTGCTCTGTTTACTTCGTCTCGTCTTCAAAACGTCATTGCACATAACACCGGAACATCCGGAACATAAGTACACCGTGCATCATGGGAAATGTAGTCACATAAAGCATTGCACAATATACAACAGTATGGAACCTAGAACATTTCTTAAATCAGTGGATCTCAACTCGTTTTACTTCACAAGCCTTCTAGCTTTCTAGATATTAGACATAAAGAAACAAGCATCAGCCAAAAAGAATAAAGTATAAAGCATAAAGTGATTACTATAATCCCACAGATTTTACTGAAGGTCAGAATGACACACACACACACACACACACTGAAAATACTGTCAAGCCTGTTTGACCTCTGGCTTCTCCCCTCCTTTAATCTGATTGGTCCACCATGACCTCATTGGCATGGCCCTTCCTCCACCATGAACAGAACTGTTATGTTTCTGATTAAATCAATCAATCAAAAGACGTCTGTTCTCAGTTCCTCACCCAGCCCTGCTCATCCGTACAGTGTGCTGATAGCAGCCATTACGGCAGATTGCAGGTCAAACTCCTCTGGCAGCGGTTGCGTCTAGTCGCTCACACTCAGGGAGGAACATGATTAAATGTGATGGTCGCAGCTCACGAGCCGTGACTTATATTAGAGTTCACAAGTGTGCATGTTTGTTTGGGTTTCATATTTTGACACAAATTTGCAGAACCTTGACACTGACCTTTCACCTACCGTGCAAAAATCAGATAATTTAGTTCATCTGGCTACAGCTATTAGGTTGCCTAGGTTGAACTTTTTTTTTAGCATGCTCATATTTGTAAATTCCCAATGTCAATTTATGAGAAAAAAAGTTGATTAGAAAAAAATGTGATGGGATCAGGAAAGTCACTGTTAAATAGCTGTTCATATAAATTCTACAAGACTAAATATCAGCTTTAGTTATGCTAATGTACTACATTTCTTGCCTGACATATGACATATTAATTTTTGTTTGATGGGGAGAGAACTTAACTGGAGGCTTGTTTCCGCCACTGAATACAAACTAAAAAAGCTAACTTTTTATCTCATAATTCTGACTTTTTTTTATCAGAATTGTGAGATTTTAAGTAAAAAAAAAACTCTGAATTGTGAGATATAAACTCGCAGTTATGAGCAAAAAAAGTCAGAATTGTGAGTTTATGGGCTCTATCTTGCACCCGGCGCAAATGACTTTGTATGCTGACGCTTGTATCATTCCTATTTTGCACCCGCGCAAAGCGGGCTTTTTTCCTCCACAGACGCATGTCGGTAAACTAGAAAATGAACTTGCACTCCCTGGGCGGATCAACGCAAAAAGTAGGTGTGTTTCGGTGCAAACATTCCCTAGTGCTATTTTGCAGTTCAAGAAAACAATTGTGCCACTGACCAGAAAAAAATGGTCTAAAGTCAGTGGCGCGTTGCGCGTTGTTCATAATGCTATTTTAAGCACGTATGCTTGGCCATAATGTAGCGGATACACGGTGCAAAATACACATACACTTCGAATCGCTCATCAACACAGATGCAGCTATTTTTATTTTTTGCAAATCATACATTACAACAAGGAAAAATATTAACATATTAAATGTGGGAAATCATTGTGGTTTCCATTAAGATGAAAAAAACCCAATTACCCAATTTTTTTAAGACTAATTGTAGTACTGAAGGATCAGACCTGTTTGCCCAATAGTGGCAAGAAACATATGTATATAATGTTTAACCGACGCTGATTTGGGTGGGTTTCTCCCATCCCAATACAACGTCACTTCTCTGTCTTTTACTGCCCTGACAAGAACGTCGGTCTCATCGGATGTGAAGCGCTCCTGGCGCACGCCTGGTAAACCCGCCATTATAATATCAATCCGTCATGCAATATGCGCACCTGCTCTTAAAGGGTTTGCTTGATTGCTATGATTGTCTATAATTGGTTTATTTCACAATACGCCCAAACCACACCTATGAATAATGGGGCTACTTCAGACCAACCACTTTTAAACTTGCGTCGGGCGCAAGAGTCATTTATCCCGCCGGTAAAATAGCAACAGTGCCTAAGACCTGCCCACAAAGTTACTTGCACTTTGTGTTTGATACTTGCATTTCAGATCGTTAAAATACGGCCCAAAATCTCAGATTTCGGACATTATACAAGTATCTCACGATTGCAGGTTTATATCATGCAATTCTGAGATAAAAATTCAGAATTATGAGATAAAACGAATCTTTCAAATTGTTTTAAATTCCGTGGTGGAAATGAGCTTCTATAGTTAAAAATGTATTGAAACTTTAGACAAAATATAAAAACAAATGTAAAAAAAAAGTTTGCATATTGTTGATTTGTTGAGTATCATATTTGCAGTATCAGGCTTTTATGGGTCATAAATATATATATATATATATATATATATAGGAGAATATAGAGCACAAATTCGAGGAGGGAAAAATGATGTAGTTAGTATGATATATGTAATTGCTTAGTTTTATGATACAATTATGATTGAGAGAAAACATACATTCCTCAAAAGCCTGACGTGTCTTATTTTTAAAACTCACATTTTAACATTATTTTCTTAAAAAATTGCTCCAATCCATTAAATGTTCAGCTTAAAAATATTATTAATAATATAAAAGTTATACTTATAGTTTACTTTATGAGAACACTTCACAATGTACCACATGTAGACCTGAAGGCGGGATTTTTTAGAATGATATCCACAAGTTTCCTACGCCCCATGAGGCCTTGCGTCAAAAGTGGGCGTGACTTCCGGTTTGAAGTAAACAAAGCGCGACTTGACATGCTTGACACTCGTTCATTCAACAGTTAATTGACAGTCATTCAAGTTATAGCGATCCAAACTAGCTAACGATGTGGGAACACAACCTCAACGAAATTCAAAAGGGTGAAATAACAGTACCTTTACCCTCCGCAGTAGTTGACTGGGAGTATTATAATAACATTATTAATAATCAATACTCATCAAGGCATGGTGACAGACAGTTGTGCGAGCTGACAAACAATTAAAATAAAAAATACACACTTAGTTATTGATGTGCTTTGGAGTTTATTCAAAATTATAAATTAATGTGCTACTTGAATACATTAACTGGCACATTTGGTATTCTGTCAACACAGGCTTTGATCCTGAGTTTAGGTCTAACATCAGTTGCGAACAGCCAATCACATGCTGATAGAGTTTATAGAATATTAAGAATTTAAACAAATGTACACAGGAACGAATCTTCGTCTTTTGGGAGGTGATGGAAACTACAGTCGTTGGCAGGATCAGAGACAGCCTCTGGCAGGATCACTCTGCTTTCGTTTTCAGCTTATGTTCAAAACAATCATGTTTAAGCCGCTGAATTAGTTTAGTCCGGTTATACATACAACCGCCAACAGCACATGTTGTCCCTGAGTTCCGTAACGACATCTCTCAAAAAGATTTGTGTCTTTAAATAGTAAAATAATTCTCAGAAAAACAGCTAGCCTCTTCGCTAACTAACACACAAAATACCATTGGAATGCTACTTCCGCCGCCTCACCGGAAGTTTCACCCACTTTATTTTTTACAGGAGCGCCCCTCAGAAACTTGTGGATAAGGCCTTTTACTTATTGAAAAGTATAAAATATCAGTCAGATGACATAAGGTAATAGATAGATTAAGTACAAAAGGTTTTTCATTCACTTTTGATCATGTTGATAATTAAAAAAATCTTTGAAATGTGTTGGCTTTAAAGGGTTAAAGACACACAATATTATATTCAGCTTATTCAGTTTAGATGCAAGCATGAATCTTCAAAAATAAAATATTAGGGCAGGTTGGAACTTGTGTTTTTTTGTGTGTGTGTGTCTGTGTATATCTGTGTGAAATAGATAATCTTAGAACATATTGAAAATGAGTGAAACATGGCGGATGAGAGAGAAGAATGACCTCATTTCAGCAATATTTAAAATATAGTGTGAGTGTGTATAAGACATGAGCGATCACACTGTTTGGAGGGGGAGCGCTATGCTGTCTTAAAAGGAGATTGCATGACCTGAATAACAGATGTATGTGTGTGATTTTGCCTTTGTATCCGTTTGTGATGAGATCATACAGTTGCCCCCCTGTAAGCTTATGAAATGCAAGTGTGTAATGACATCATACAGGACACTAAGGCCTGTCAGGACAAATGCCCTGTCATCAAGTAACATGCTTTTTACCATGGTATTCTTACTGAGTGATTTGAGCACTGCGTGCTTCTGGAATATTGCTCGTTCTCTCTCTGTCTATCTCCCCCCTTCTATTTAAAACTGTGCTCTTTATGTCTTCTTTTTCCTCATTCTCTATGCTCCTTTAAAGGGCTTGTAGCAGGGTTGTTCACCATTTAGAATTGTTTGGTGAAATACTTATAATTTGTGTGCGTGTGTGCAATATGTGCGTACATGCATGCTTGTTTTATCTACAATATAAGTGTGTTTCCCTTTCAAGGGAACTTCGAGCTGCGTTGCCAAACGCGATGGGGAACGCTCTGCGTGATTGCGTCGTGAAGCGTCTGTACAATCAGTCCAATGAGAGAGTAGGACGTCAGGTGACGTCATCGACCAGGAAACTATAAAGCACCCTTGAGATCAGACCGTGACAGCTTCTGTAGCCTTCAGCGAGCGATCTCTGTACTCTGTCCTTGTCTATTTATTGTTTGTTGTTTGTCAAAGCCAAGAAAATAAATATATATCACTATCTATATTTATGGCAAGCAAGATTATAGACGCTGTGTGGTTCCCTGCCCTCGTTACATCACGGGTGGGGACACACATCAGCTATTTGTTTGGGAGTGGAGCATGCCAGCAGTCAGTTCTGGAGGGAGCTGACTGTGGGCATTGCGAGAAGCTGTCCGCGAGGACGCTCCGCTCCCGCCGGGCGTTCTCCGAGGAGGACGGTTCGGTTCACGTTCCCCGCGCGGGTCTCTCTGTTGCCGAGGCACGGAGACGACTTGCATTTAGGGGTTCGCAAATGAATCTGACAGCGGGGGTTAGGACGAGCTCAGCTCTATCTCAGCTTTCACATGCCAGATCTAGTGGACTGTGATTTTCAGTTCCGAGGAATTGGTATCGTTAGTGTTTTGTTTTAAAAAGAAACAGTACAAAACAAATAAAAATGTTAAGAGAAAGGCAGATGTTTGACTTTTAAATGAATGAATAAATAAGTCAGCTCATATCTGCTGAATAAAGAGGAGCTTTTAAAAGGAGGTTTTATTTATGCTTTTGCCAGTTAAAATTTTACGGGTTAGCTGAATATTATGAGATTGAAAAATAAATAAGAGTTTTTAGATTAAATTGATCTTAAAATCTAGAAAACTCTGTATCTCAGCCTCCTCGTCGGGGTTTATATTTTATGTGTTTAATCCCCAGATGTCTAATTATAGCAATGTTTGGGTATTTCAGTGCATCGGGTTAAAGAGACGCTTGCAAGCTTTCTCTCTCCCGAGTCAGTGTCATCGTTTTTTTAACCCCGACGTTACCCACCAGCCATCATAAATAATGAATACATTTTTATTAGGCAGCCCTGGTG
This sequence comes from Pimephales promelas, assembly GCF_016745375.1. The sequence goes on along the minus strand of NW_024121213.1, from coordinate 129,684 downwards.
GGTATGGAATGAGTGTGAGGAGCGACTCTCTGAGGAGGGTCGCAGCGCTGCCAGTTCGGTTGTTCCCGCTGGTGGCCACAGAATTATATGTACATATATGTTTTTCCAATATAAAGATAATGGGAAAATACAGATATAAATATATCTGTTCTTCTGGAAGCTTCGCTTTCAAGAAAACTATGAAATAATCCATTCAGCGGTGTTCCAGAGGTTTCTTCCTCACCAATGTTCCTGAGACTGCTGGACGAGAGCAGTCTCGGCCTATTAAGCTCCTCGCAGCACAAGGTTTAAAACAGAACAGTCTATAGCCAGTTAGAGATATGCAAGATCTGAGGACTGTTTTATCTCTAAAAAAGCTTGGACAAAGGAGAAGCCCTGACGCTGAGGCGGTCAGGCTTCTAAGGGTGGTCCCCTCTGGGGTAGGGACGGTTTTGAGAAATCGTTTCTCCTCAGTGCCCTTTGGGGCGCGACTCTCTGAGGAGGGTCGCAGCACTGACGGTTCGGTTTCCCTGCCGGTTCGCCGTTTCAGGGCACCAAGGTCTCAGTGTCCCCAAACGAGCCTTAAAAAAGAGCAGTCAATATGCTTAAATATGATTGTGTCACAGATTCAGTCCGAGGACTGGTTTCTCTCAATAAACTTAAGGGACGCTTACTTATCTTTCCATCCTCATCACAGGAGGTTCCTGAGGTTTGCTTTCGGGGGCAAAGCATACCAATATTGGGTTCTCCTATTCAGCCAAGGTTCTCACCCCACACCTTTGTTTTCAATATGCGTGGATGCAGCTCTGGCTCCTCTGGACTCCAGGGTATTTGCGTATTATACTATCAATGATTGACTGATCCTAGCTCAATCTGAGCATGTGGCAGTTCGGCATTGAGATGTCGTTCTGTCTCATTTTAAGATGTTGGGGGTTGTTGCTCAACGCCAAGAAGAGTGTGCTCTGAGGACCACTTCTGTACATGAAACCCATGCAGTGATGGCTCAGGACTAAGGGGTTTTCTCTGAGGAGAAAAACGTTTTTCGCATGATCGAGGTCACGCGGCTTTGCCTTCGTGCTTTGGTCTTGAGGAAGAACCTTGGTTCCTCGCCCAGGCCCACTGTTGGGGGCTTCCTGTCAACGCATAATGTTATCGACGGATGCTTCCCTCACAAGTTGGGGGGTATATCTAGGCCAGTTACTCACTGTCAAGCATTTTTTTAGACTGGTGTCTCTCACGGCAGCTGTGTCCATCGTAGTTACTTTTGGCCTTTTATACACGAGACCCATGCAGTGATGGCTCAGGACCAAGGGGTTTTCTCCGAGGAGAAAAACGTTTCGCATGATCAAGGTCACACGGCTTTGCCTTCGTGCTTCGGTCATGTCGAAGAACCTTGGTCCCTCGCCCAAGCCCAGTTTGGAGGCTTCTTGTCGACGCATAATGCTATCAACGGATGCTTCCCTGACAAGATGGGGGTGATCATGAGTGGTCGCTCGGCGAATGGTACTTGGCAGGACCATCTACCTTTTAGCACATAATTGGCTAAAAGTGATGGCGGTATTCCCGAAAATCTCAATACTTCCTGCCAGACCCTAGAGGTCACTATTTGTTTGTCCTTTCGGATAAAACACTGATGGTCTCGTATATCAGAGCAGATATCCTTTTGAGGCAGGGGCTGAGGCCCAGGGAATGGAGACTCACCCCCGAGGTGGTGGAGCTTCTTAGGGAGAACTAAAGTCAAACTAAAGTCAGTCGACATTTCACATTGTTGGTACAACGCCTTGCTCTATTTGGTTCTCCCTCACACATCCAGCTTTGCTTGGACTGGATGTGATGTATTAGGTGTGGTTAACACTACACCGGTACGCATTTCCCGATATCTTTGCTCCTGGGAGTTCACTCTCATTTGGAGTTTGGATACTGTGGCTTGGCCTCTGAGGGAAGCATCCTCCAATCCAGAGCTCCTTCCACGAGAGAAACTATATGCATTGAAATGGAAATTATTCTCCATCTGGTGTGGCGAACATCACCAAGATCCTGTTAACTGCCCTGTTGATACAGTTCTTGATTTCTTGCAAGACCGTTTCTCTCTGGATTATCTCCTTCCTTCTACCTTAAAGGTTTACGTGGCGGCTATATCGGCCTACCACACCCCTCTTGGGGGTACTTCTATCGGGAGAGATCCTCTAATTACTAATTTTTCTCGGTGGTACATGAGGTTGAAACCTGCACTGCACTCAGAGCACCGGCTTGGGATTTGGCCATTGTACTTGAGGGTCTGGCTTTGGCTCCCTTTGAGCCCATTGAAGAGGTTTCAGAAAAATTCCTCACTTTGAAAACATTTCTCCTTGCTGTTTCATTTACCGGAGATTAGGAGATTTGCATGCCCTGTCGGTTGCTCCTTCATGCCTGGAATCTGCACCGGGTATGGTGAAAGCATTTCTATACCCTAGACCGGGTTATACTCCTTAGGTCCCAGTTTATTTTTGGGGGCCTTATAGTGCTGCAGGCCTTTTATCCTGCACCTTTTAATACCCCAGATCAGGAACGACTGAACCTGTTATGTCCAGTTCGGGCATTATATGCCTACGTTCACAGAGCTGCCCTGTGGCGTAAGTCTGAACAATTATTTGTCTGCTTTGGGTCACTTAAGAAAGAGTCCCCTGCATCTAAACAGGTTATGAGCAAATGGATAGTCGAGGCTATATCATTAGCTTATGAAGCGGCTGAACAGCTTTCACCTATGGCTGTTCGGGCCCATTCTACTAGAAGTATGGCAGCCTCTACGGCCTTTATTCCGAGTGTTTCCCTTCTCGATATTTGTAATGCGGCAGGATGTCCTCTCTGCATACATTTGTCAGATTTTATGACCTTGGCCTCTCCACTCCTGGGGCTAGGTTGCTTGCTTCTTAGTGTGCGCAAGGACTTCACACAGAACGGGCATTTCTCAGCATGGCGTAGTGGGTATGGGGTTCCCCATCGCGTTTGACAACGCAGCTCGAAGTTCCCTTGAAAGGGAACGTCTCAGGTTACGTATGTAACCCTGGTTCCCTGAGAGGGAACGAGAGCTGCGTTCGCCTGCCATACTTCCTGCATGCCCTGATCGACTTGCTTCAGGCCTTTTACAGAAGCTGGCGCGGTCTGATCTCAAGGGTGCTTTATAGTTTCCTGGTCGATGATGTCACCTGACGTCCTACTCTCTCATTGGACTGATTGTACAGACGCTTCACGACGCAATCACGCAGAGCGTTCCCCATCGCGTTTGACAACGCAGCTCTCGTTCCCTCTCAGGGAACCAGGGTTACATACGTAACCTGAGACGTTTTTTAATAAAACATTTAATACTGTATCCATAAACATGTTATCATACACATATCCCAAACCAACAGAAATTACTTTACTGATTTATGTATACTCTAGCTACAATATTTCACACAGTTAATTCTGAGAGAGTATAGAATAAAATATTGAACGAAAGCAATTTGATAAGAATTTTTTACTCACAGCATTGAATCATTGTAATAATGGCCATTTTAGCAATAATAATGATAATGCTAAATGATTTTCAGTGTAATGTTAAAGTTAAAGTTAAAATATTACTGGTTTGATGTTGATGAAATGGTATATTATGCTTACCGGTGAGAATGTGTGGGTACCTAAATTCAAAAAGATTGGTAAAGTCTAGTAGAATAATAATCATTGTTTGAAATAGATTAAAAAATGTATTTAGAACTTAGAATTTAAAATAGAAAACATTAATACATGTTATGTTTTCATGTTTAATGGGGACTTTCCATTGACATAATGATTTTTACACTATACAAACTGTGTATTCTATCCCCCAAACCTACCTATTTTTACAGATTTATAAGCTGTTTTTATCATGAGGACCAAAATGTCCCCACAAGATAAGGATGTTTTGTCCCATAAGGCAGGGTTTTATTTTTTAATTCCAATTAATGTTCATTTTATTTCAAGTGGCAGAATTTTGTTTTGTGTTGTTTGTTTTATTTTTAATTCTAGTTTTAGTTAACTATGATAATAACAACTCTTGCCATGGTGCCTTAAAGATGCCTTAATATTGTCTAGATAGGCAGCTAAATGGGTTTTGGAGCAGAGCATCTGGAGAGAGAGACAGAACAGATAAAATAAAGAAAGCAGAAGACCGCAAGTGAATGAGTGAGAAGTAAATTAAAAATAATGGAGGAAGTATGTGAGAGATAAAGCACAGAGATGGGCCAACGGTTTATTGCCTCTAACTGCATTGCTGCGTGTCTCTATCTGTATTGTATTGTGTGGAGAGGGTGATGGCTAAGATGCAAATCGCTTTTCGCCGCAAACAATATTGCATTTCTGCGAGCTTCATCCATCCTAGAGAGAGCGGCGGGAAGCAAGATGGATGGAGCGCTGAACTTTAATCAGGAGGAAGCCTGGAGCGATGGAGACTTGCTTTGGTCTGTTTTTTTTTTTTCAGTGCAGGATACAGATTAAATCAATCACACGCACACATACACATACTCATCATATGACCACGACTGACACTACGATGACAATCCATCTCTTTCCCATCAGCTTTGTTGACGTCCAACTCCCCCACACATCCCAAAATCACATCACACACGCACTGCAAAAGACAGATGAGGAAAAACAGAATGAGAAAATAATCTCGTCTATGAGGACTTAAAACCCAAAGGACTCTCAAATTGACTAAACACGGCTGTTCTTGTCCACCCTTTTTTATAACAAACACACTCACTCGCACACCAGCCAACCAAATTCTCTTTACGTTCCAGCAAACTTTTCTTTTAACACATCTCATCCAGCTGGAAACAGTCGGATCCTCCAAGTGTGTGATGCTTGAAGCCCCATCCTTTTTTCGTCAATGTTCCTGCAACACTTGAGTCACAATTACGGAGCCCGGGAAGTCACCTGTGGGGAAAAAAAACAATCCAAGGTGACGGTTTTGCAATCCGTCCCCTCCCAGATAGCACGAGGCTGTTTGATCTCCTATTTACATCTGGAAGACGTATTTTAAAGAGTGTTTAAAATAAAGAGACGTAAAGAGACGTGTTATATCCCTACCCCTATTTTTCTTAATTTCTTATTTCTGTTGAGAATCCTAGGATTGATTCCACCCTGGAGGGTGTGTTTACCCAATGAAGATCAGCTGCACCTGTGGCAACCTATTTAAGGAGCTTCTGGATTTTTCCCACTCTCTCTCATTTTTGTTTTGTCACTTTGTTTGAAGAGTGGGTTCTTGAGTTTGTGTTTTCATTTGATTTCCACCACTCCACAAACCTCATTTCCAACCATTTATTGATTTGATGTTGTGTTGATATTTATTATTATTATCTTATGTTTTGACCCTAGACACTATTTGTTTAACTTTAAATAAAATTATATTTTCTATTTTGAAACACAGTTTGTTTTGTCCTCTTTATGTTATGACTTTGAGCCGGCTCGTAACATAAATTGGAGCCTCGTCCTATATCAATAATGGTTTGGGAGTTTGAGTTTTGGTTGAGTGGAGAGTGGAAAAAGTTATTGGATTATTAGAGTTCTCCGGTTAGGTAGAGTGTTCCAGCTGGGTTGCTAGTCAATCCTTCCAACGGCACACTGTTTGTTTTGTTAGTTTGTTTTGTTAGTTTGTTATTTTTGAAGGCATCCTGGGTGGAGATCTAATCTCTGTTGGGGGTACGCTATTCAGGGCCCGGTTTTTCCAGGTGACATGAAGTTTAGCGTCTAAAGTGGCCCCGAGCCTGGTAACCCTTTGAAGATTAGAGAGGTTTTTTTTTTTTTTTTTTTTTTTTTTTGATGTACCGGAGCGGTCTAAGATATCCATGTTATTGGTGTACTCTTTAGCATCAATGATTAGTTTTGGGAACATGTAAAATGTTGTTTTTTGTTGAGAGAGCATTTTGTTTTCATACCCACCTTCTTCAAGTTGGTAAGTAATTTTGCACCAGTAACCAAAGTTAAGCATGTTGCTGTTTTATGTATAACATGCAGTGTTAGGGTAGCATGCTAGGTTGTTGAATGTGGTCAGCAATTTAGGCATTAATTTGTGACTGAGTTTGGTCTCTTTTTGGAAGGAGTACTATATTGTTAGCATGTTACCTGTTGAGAGGGTTTTGTTAAACCTTGTTAGTCTAGGTTAAGAAATGTAATTGTTAACTGGTGTATTAAATTACTGTTTTGTAGCTTTGTGGAAATGGAGTTGTTTGTGAGATTTAGTCCTTTTCTTCTGTGAAATCTATTTGAAAGGATATTGTGGTTTTTCGAACTCCTATAGCTACTGTTTTGAAGGTGTAGAGTTTAGCAATGGCTTCTAATGTGGAAGATTTTTTGAAAGCACCATCCGAGGAAACACTTGAAAAGTGTACTAAAGAGCAGCTGTTGCTGATTGCCTCTCATTATGATATAGAGCTCACTACTGCTGATAAAAAACTGATAAGAGTCAGTCTTAAAAAATGTAAAGGGTACTTTGCAGGAGAGAAAAGTTTTGGGTGAAAAGTTACTGGCGCCAGAGATTGTTTTTGCCAGTGAGGTTAAGCTGAAAGAGATGGCATTACGAGAAAAAGAGTTAGATTTGGAGTTGGTGAGGTGTCGTATAGAACAAGACCAAATAGCCTTAAACTAAAGAGCTGCAGGGAGAGCTTGAGTTGAGGAAATTGGATGAACAGGAAAGGGAGCACGAGCGTGCCTTTGTTCTTAAAAAGTTGGAGTTGGAGTTGTCAGGTGGGAGACCTGAGGGTCAATCATCTGTTTCTCCTCTTGGGGTTCCCTCCGAGTCTCCTCACGGTGGAGAGCAAGTTTTTGATATTTGGAAGGACATTAAAAGGGTTCCTCCGTTTTCTGAAAAGGAAGTAGAAACGTATTTTTCCCACTTTGAGAGAGTTGCTACTTCATTGAAGTGGCCAAATGAGGTTTGGACGCTTCTTCTTCAATGTGTGCTTACGGGTAAGGCTCAAGAAGTTTATTTAGCACTTAGTCTAGAACAGAGTGCAGTATATGATACTGTCAAAACATCTATTCTTCATGCTTATGAGTTGGTGCCCGAAGCATATAGTCAACGTTTCCGAAATTACTTTAAAAGTGAAAAGCAGACGTTCGTAGAGTTTGCTCGGGAAATAGAGAACATGTTTGATAGGTGGTGTGCTTCTAGGTGGGTTGAGACCAAAGAACAGCTCAGGGACTTGGTTCTTTTAGAGGAGTTTAAGAATTGTGCCCCAGTAGGTCTAGTTACTTACTTGAATGAACAAAAAAATGTCCAAATTGTGTGATGCAGCAATTATGGCTGATGAATTTGCATTTACCCATAAAGGGGTGTTTGGAAATCGTGACCTAAAAAGAAACTACTATCAGGGTCGAAGTCGCCCGGCTATGACAGGATCTAGTTCTGTTCCAACCTCTCTCAGTAAACATGAGGCAGTTCCTGCTAGGGCAAATATTATTTGTTTTTATTGCAAAAAGCCAGGGCACAAGATATCTGAATGTTTTGTTCTCAATAAGAAAGCGAATTCTACCAAGCCAGCTGGGTTAGCCACTGCATGCCAATTTCCCCTTTTGACAAGTGATGAGAGTTCTCTTACGAGAGGTTCTCTCGTATTGCGTAAGCTAGCTTACGCTACGGGAAAGATTCATCTTTGCTGAGAAGTTGAAGCCAAAAAATTATTCCATAATTTTGTAATCATTGTCAACGCAGTATCTCTGAGGCAGACCATGAGCGGGGCTAGCTAGCAACTCATTGGTTCGCTCAGAGAAAATGCACGAGCCTATGGGAGAGCGGCGCTGAGCCTGCGGCCAATGAGCGGACGGCGCTCGCTCATTGCGTCAGAGCCCGCCGAAAGGGGCGTGGCTATAGTGTATAAAACTGGCTCTCCCAGGCTCAGTCATTGATTTCTTTCAGCATGAAGCGAAATGCTGGTGGCGCAAGCACGGCCGGGAACGCAATACTCGTTCCCTCATCTAGAGAGAACCAAGGTTACGTTAGTTAACCGATTCGTTCTCTTACGAGAGGTTCTCTTGTATTGCGTAAGCTAGCTTACGCTATGGGAACATCTGGTCAACGCCGTGCGCGCTATGTAACCACTAAGCATCCCAGGGGGAAAAACACCGGAGGAATCTTAAAGTGGAAGAAGACAATAAGGCGGCCAGCATAGCGGTCGTTATCATCTAATGCATACGCCCATAAGACGGCCGGCATAGTGGGCCGTAAACGTATAATGCCTAAGCACATAGGGGGAAGCACGAACCTGTTGTGATAGGACTCCCAATAGTGCAGCTTCTTATAGGAGAGCTGTATAGTACTAGACCGCCAATAATTTAGCCTGTAAGGCGGGGACTTCCAAGTTATAGAATCTGACAAAGGTGGAGGGGGAGGCCCATCCCGCAGCCACACAAATGTCGTGAATGGAAATTCCGCAGGACCATGCCCACGATGAGGCCATGCCTCTGGTGGAATGAGCCCTGACGCCCAGCGGGCAAGGCAGGTCTTTTGAGGCGTAAGCAGAGGCAATAGCATCCACTATCCACCTAGACAGTGTCTGTTTAGAGGCTGCTAGACCCTTGGTGCGGCCGCCGAACAACACAAACAGCTGCTCCGAGCGTCTGAACGCAGCAGCGCGTGTAGTGTACACTCTCAGAGCCCGGACCGGGCAGAGGCGATTAGCGTCACGTTCGCTATCGGATGCAGGCAGAGCCGATAGAGAAATCATTTGCGCCCTGAAGGGGGTACCAATCGCCTTTGGAACATAACCGTGTCTAAGTTTAAGAATGACAATGGAGTCATTAGATCCAAACTCAAGACACGCGGCGCTTGAAGACAGCGCGTAAATGTCCCCCACGCGTTTTACTGAGGCGAGGGCAGTCAGAAAAACGATTTTTAGCGAGAGGTATTTTAGATCCACGGACTCGAGTGGTTCAAACGGTGGGGCTTTCAAAGCTTCTAGAACTATAGAAAGATCCCAGACCGGCACCGTAGGGGGGCGAGGGGGGTTCATCCTTCTGGCTCCCCTGAGGAAACGGATGATTAGCTCATCTTTGCCCAAAGACTGGGCGCGCCGGGGTTCAGCGAATGCCGCGACGGCTGCCACGTAAACCTTTAGAGTGGATGGGGACCTGCCCTTATCCAGCATCTCCTGAAGGAACACGAGCAAAGACGAAACCTCGCACGTCCGTTGGTCCAAGTTTTTGTCGGTGCACCATCTAGAGAACACAGACCATTTTGCAGCATAGAGCTTTCTAGTAGATTCCGCTCTGGCATGTTTAATTGTGTTCAGAACTCCTTCTGGCAAATCGTCGAGTAGTCGTTGGTCACCCATGCATGAAGCGCCCAGAGCTGTGGATGGGGATGCCAGATCGTGCCGAGAGCTTGAGTGAGGAGATCTGCTCTGATTGGAATGGGCCACGGGGCTGTCTGCGACAGCTGCGTGAGCTCCGGGAACCAAATCTGATTCTCCCAGCGCGGGGCTATGAGGAGCACCGGGTGGCGTGTGTCCCTGATTCTCTGAATGACCTGCGGTAGCAGAGAGATCGGGGGAAAAGCATAGAGCAGGCGGCGGGGCCAATCCTGGGCTAACGCGTCCTCGCTCTTTGAAAAGAATATCGGGCAGTGAGCGTTCTCTTCTGACACGAAAAGATCTATCTCTGCTCTGCCGAATAGGCGCCCACAATGTTAGAACTGTTTGAGTGTGCAGGGACCATTCTCCGGGGAGACAAGGTTCCTGGATAACATGTCTGGACCGTCCGTTCAGATGGCCCGGTACGTGCGTCGCTCTTCCGCCCTGATTGCTGCACATAGCGGGCTGAAACACTGTGTGTGGGCGCGCTTAGAGTGTGTGTGGCAATGGGACTTACACTCAGAGAGGAGTTTTTTGGGCCGTGAGACAGAGCGAGCAGAGGGGGGACACGCGCATGGGCTCGTGGGCGTGTTTATGTTTTCTGCTACTAGAGCGGTCAGTGGCCGCTCTGTGAGAATGGGCTCTGTGGAAGACACGGGCCATATGGGGCTTGTGTGTATGAGTGAACACATGCTTGTGGGCACATTTTTTACACTTGAGGCTTTTATGCTCTTTTTTGTGAACTCTGGGTAGCCGTGAAATGGCTTTTTGTTGCTCGCAAGCAGGCAGGGAAACCAGCTTGTTTGTTGTGGCGGTAAACACTACTGTAGTCGGCGAGGCGTCGGGGACTAGCAGAGGACGAAACTTTGACGGCGGTCCGCCGCAGCGGGAGAGGGCCGTCTTTTTCTCAGCTGTGCTAGGCAGACTTTTGCTGATCAGGCTTCAGCGTGATCTTGGGTCGAGGCCCCGGGGAGGAGGCTGTCTGCGGCGGCTGTCAGAGCCGAGAGCGAGGGCGGCCGCCCTGTCTACGGTGGGGCTGCTGAGCTTGCTGAGGCGGGCGCTGTTGCGAGGTTCTGGCAGGGGGCTCGTGAGAGCGGCCTGCAGAAGTGCTGGCGCGGCGGGGCAGGAACAAGTTCATGGCCTGGGTGGCTTTTTGTACCTCGGAGAGAAGCGGTCGATGATACCCGTGACGGCAGATCCGAAGAGGCCGGTCGGAGAGATAGGCGCGTTGAGGAACACGGCGCGTTCTGAATCTCCCATGTCAGCAAGCGTGAGCCACAAGTGTCTCTCAGCGACACAGAGGGCGGCATACATCTCCCCAGGGCTTGTGCGGCGGCTTTAGTGGCGCGAAGGGAGAGGTCCGTCACGCTTCTCAAATCCGAAAGGATGGGCGGGTTCCTACCACTCTTCGCCATCTTGCACAAGATGTCGCTCTGTAGCACTTGGAGGACTGACATGGAATGCAGCACTGAAGCGGCCTGTCCGGCGGCGGCGTAAGCGCGAGCATGAAAAGCGGAGGTCGCTCTGCACGCTTTCGAAGGAAGCGTAGGGGAAGAACGCCATCTAGCAGAGGGCGGGCAAAGGTGAGCGGCGACCAGGTCCTTGACGGGCGGCATGGCAGTATATCCTTCTCGGCGGCTCCGTCCACCGAGCACAGCGAGGCGGATACGTCGGAGCGGTTTCGAGCCGAAAGAGGGGCGTTCCAGGACTTGGTGAGCTCGTTGTGTAGCTCAGGCAGGAATGGTGCAGCCCGGCTGCAGGCGGGGGCCGGGCGCCGGTGCAGGAATTTACCATCCATGCGGTTCGGTGGTTGCTCGGGGGGAGGCGACCACTCGAGTCTCAGGCGGTCGACGGCCTGTGAGAGGAGACGTAACAATTCCTCTTCAACGCTGGCACGGGTCCCTGCAGACTCTCTCGTCGAAGAGCCAATCGACGACCAGTCCTCGCTGTCCGAAGCGTGCAGCGAACAAGAGTCCTTCTCTTCCGCGGTGTCGTCGGAGGCGACAGAGCGGCCACTCGGCGGCAACTGTATGTCCGGCTGGGGCGGAGAGGGAGAGCGGTCGGTGGGCGGCAGCGGCGGCCCGCATGGATCTGCAGGGGGCTCCAGCGGTCTCTGGGAGTGTCGTTTCTTTTTCCGCGACGAAGTGAGAGGCGGCGCGGGAGCGGTCTTGACCGCCTGCAGTCATGCCCGCAGGGAGGATAGAGGCAGGTCTTCGCAGTGGTCACATCCTCCGTTGGCGAGGGCGAGCTCTGCGTGTTCCACTCCGAGGCAGAGAGCGCAGATGGGGTGGCGGTCTCCTTTCTTCGAGTGGAGAGCGGCATGAACCGCAGGAAAATCGAGGCATCTTGAAAAAGACGCTCGAGCTTTTTAGTGAATGGAATAGTAAAGAAAGGATACGGCGTCGGATGGCGCTAGCTTGCAGACGGCTGAAGGTGGCAGACGGCCGGCTTCCTCAGTCTCCGGGAGCTCGCTAGAAGGTGCCTTCTCGATGACGGCGGCTTCTCCCAGGACAGCGGATGCGTATAGCTCGCTGAATGATGAAGAATCAACGACTGGGCCTGGGAGAGCCAGTTTTATACACTATAGCCACACCCCTTTCGGCGGGCTCTGACGCAATGAGCGAGTGCCGTCCGTTCATTGGCTGCGGGCTCAGCGCCGCTCTCCCATAGGCTCGTGCATTTTCTCTGAGCGAACCAATGAGCTGCTAGCTAGCCCCGCTCATGGTCTGCCTCAGAGATACTGCATTGACAATGATTACAAAATTATGGAATAATTTTTTGGCTTCAACTTCTCAGCAAAGATGAATCTTTCCCGTAGCGTAAGCTCGCTTACGCAATACTCGTTCCCTCATCTAGAGAGAACCAAGGTTACGTTAGGTAACCGACTCGTTTTTGACACCATTCTCTGAAGTGTGAAAACTA
>NW_024121213.1:85712-116942 GCF_016745375.1 Pimephales promelas | reverse complement strand
AAATAATAAGACAGATAAATGAGGTCACATACCAGTTGGAGCTTCCAGTTAACCAGTTAACTTCCAGTTAACTCCTTCCATGTTTCCCTTCTTAAACCGGTCCACCTGGGTGCTGACCCCAACATTGAGAACCAGGAGCCACCTCCACCGCTGGACATTGATGGATCCCCTGCTTATGCGGTAAAGGAGTTGTTGGACTCAAGAAGGAGAGGGGATCAGCTCCAATATTTGGTGGACTGGGAGGGGTACGGACCAGAGGAGAGGTCTTGGGCAGATGCCCATGACATCTTGGATCCATCACTTATCAGAGACTTTCATCGAGCCAGACCCGATCGTCCAGCACCAAGACCATGGGGACGTCCTCGTCGAGCAACAGGAGTCGCTCCTAGGGTGGGGGATGTAATGTCACGCCAGCAGAGGGAACCCTCTCCCGAGTACTGACTGTGTGCCGCTCCCTCTGCTTCACTCAGTCTACATTACAGTATCAATGGTGTTTTTGCCAAACAATTATTATAATAATGTAATAATGATTATATAATTATTCCTATGACGTAAAATCCATATAGCCTATAAATGTAGGTATACTATATAAATGAAAATGAATATTTTAAAATATAGGAAATTTATAATATAGTATATAGGATTTATATCTATAATATGTCTATAATATAGGAAAATTAAAAACACTTTAGTCCTTATTTCTACACTTGCAAGAAAAAACCCTTGAGCTTTTATTAAGGAGAAAACACCAGATAACCATGATGATCATGTGAGCAAAGTGCACACATTTCTCTAAATCATGCACGCAGCACAAACAGAATGCCTATTCTGAAGTCTTGTGCTGTTTTATGAAGGCAAAAAAAAAAAAACATATCATGGTTTTGATTTTAGTCATTGCAAAATATAATGCTAGAGACCTTCATGATAGTTTATACATTTTGTTCATGTACTCATATGTTCGGCAAAAGGCGGATACCAACTCGGGTCCGAGCGCATCAAAAGCTCTTTCCCGAATTACACGCTCTACAATCCACGCCTACAGCTCTTCCATGACGGGCGTGTTTTGCTAAGAAGACAGACACTTAGTGCAAATATAGGCTACCCACTGTTTTATCAGACGGCCTTGAAACCTTTGCGGCTTGAAAACACTGACCATCTCCCCTCCCAGTGTTTTTTTTTTTCAAACGGAGTTTGAAAAAGAGATTGCACGGTCTCTTTTCGTATGCCGCCAGCCGTATCTTGCTGCCACGTGACCCACCAAGTAACTCAAAACTCCATGTTATTCTCAGATGATCGAAGAGAATTAACACTGTGCTTCACTGATTGTTGAATTGAGCACATTTAGTGACGTTTTAATAGCATTATCAGAGCTTCATTGGTTAGATAGCGAGGGCGCTCTTTCTCAGCGCTGGCTTACAAAAATATCCCCACCCCGTCGACCAGCCGCCTCTAGTGTGATTAAGGGGGCTTTCACACTGGCAGTTTAGTTCGAACGGGGCACGGTATCCTGCACATGCGTTTTAGCTTATTGTGATGCAGTTAAATAAAACACTTGTAAGGGATGATAGTGTTGATGATTTACCTTGGATACGAGCGAGAGTAAGCCTGCAGTATATTTGTGCATTTTGCGTGGAATCAGAGCAACACATTGGAAATCCACTGTCTCCTCAAAAGAGTCAATTTGCAAGCAGACAGAAGTCTAGCCTGGCTGCGCCTCCTACGCACTTCCGCTCAATTTCATTTTACTTCAGTACTGCGTCTGGGATCGCTCCATATCCTTAGGTTTCCAGAAATCAATTTTTTGTAGACCAATCAGCGAATAGAGGGAGTGGCTGAGAACTATGACGTTGATGTAAGCGCGTCAGTTCCCAGACAGCAAACTGACATTGAATCAACGTGGAAACGACGTCTCTCATGACATTGAAACAACGTTGATTTGCTCATCGAATTAACGTTGAACCAACGTCAGACGCGGCATTCTTCAAAGCTAAATGAAATCGAAAATTGGTTTGCTTTCATAACGTTGAAACAACGCGTTTGATTTCAAGTTGATTTCCGTTAGTTTGAAAAGAATGACGCATCTGACGTTGGTTCAACGTTAATTCGATGAGCAAAACAATGTCAGATCAACGTTGTTTCGATGTCATATTTCCACGTTGATTCAATGTCAGTTTGCTATCTGGGTTGAGTTCTAGTAATAGCGCGGAGAGAAAGACGTGAGAAAAGCTATTCGGTCCGTTGTTGGAAAAGAAACTGCCGAATATACAGAATTTAAAGCCGGATTGTTATCGTCTCACCTCTTGTTGCACAACTGAGGACCAAGTGAAGGAGGCAGAAAGTTTGGAAGTTTGTGCTGGGCAGCTCGTGCACGATGACCGTGAACATTTGGACGGACGGTTTAGCCTGGTGTTCGTGGTGGTTGACTTCAACTATGGTTGAAGATCCGCTCAGGAGTCATGTCAGTCACTCATATTCCCAACTGTAAATTTACTGATTCTTGTGATGAATTGAACATTTTGAGCCCCTTTGTGTACTCGTGCAGGAGGTTGGTGTGTCAGTTTTACATGTTGTAAATCATACAAATTGGTTGTGATTTTTAAAAAATAATTGTCATAAATAAAAATGTGAAAAACCATACTTTGAAGATATTTGATTTTCAGTTTTAGTTGGCAATGGTTGATTTGTTTTACTAAAAAAACTAAATGCCACATAAAAATGTACAAACACATACTTTGAAGACCATAATTAAGGTAATTAAGAAACAATAAGACGTAATATGAAAATTTTTTGTTTATTATCACATCTGCAGATAGAGACAGACTGATCATTAACTGTAGCTGCTACAGCATTTGCGGCAGATCAGAAAACGACCACAGCTGCGTATTTGTAATGATTAGACACAGCTTCCACCGTTGAATGAATAAATCACTGTCCTTCGTGTCAAATATACATTTCAAATTAATAATTGTTCCTAGATTAACAAAACCTGCAGCGCTCGTTGACTGAAATCCTATTGTAAACATAATCCTCTGATCATTCGGACTTGTTGTTTTCAGCCATTTCGGCGCGTGACATACGTCACTCACGACACCCCGTTAGCGACTGGCTATGGCAGATCGTGAGTGACTTTGGGCAGATCCAATAGATTTGAACTTTAATAGTGAGCCTACAAGGAAGGAAACGTTTCTCAATGGAGCGGTTCCAGACTCTATGTGGAAATGAAATGAACTAGAGTCTGGTTGAACCAGGCTAGCAGAAGTCCACCTCATGTGACAAACGCACAGTAAACCTGTATTGTTCACTCAACTGTGCATAATAGCAGCATATTAATAAAAAACAACACAATATTTACCCACGTTCTGCTTTCTATCATGCGCCGTGCACGTTTGCGATGACGTAAGATGCACGCAAACGCACCAGGGTTTGATAGAATCAAATTGAGTGTGAAACCAGACCAACGCTGCGGGGGGCGACGGGAAGAAACGCGCTGGGCTCGGAACGCAGCAAATGAGTCCAGTGTAAAAGCCTCCTTACTTACTAAGGCCGGCATATTGGGCCTTCAATTTTTCCCCATTCATTATAAAACCAGTGGTCAACACTGGTGAATAGAATTGATGGAATCACCATCCATCTTACAGTTCTCTTGTAAATTTGTCTTTGGTGTGTTTAAGTCAACTCATCATCTCTGGGTTTGAGTTTCCATCTCTGTGGAGTTGTAAGGCCACTCTTGAAAGGTAAAGATCAGGTGAGCCTCAGAGACCTAAAGGTGAAGGATCACTCTTGAGGCTCTCGTAAACCTGTAAACAAACTATTTTCTGTCTCTCTCTTCTGTCATCCATCATTTGGCCATTCCCTTCTGAGACAGGCAGCGAGATGCAGGAGTGAAAGACGAGAGCTCCGAGGCACTCTAAATCTCCAGCACCCTTCCCTGAAGAATCAACTGCCAGAGGAGAGAGTTCTAAGTATCAGCATGATCTTTCTCTGCATTCACTTTTTTGTCCAAACCTTCCTCCCCAGTGAGGATGTTCTGAAATATTAGAGAAAGCAAGAGAGATGGAGTTAAAACTTTCAGATAAGGGCCAAAGCAAACCGTGTGTGGAATGTTGGGAACATTGATATTTGTACAGATCTGTCAAGCTAGAGTTGTCATTATGTTTCAAAATGTATCATAGTGCTTATTTGAAATGTGCTGCATAGTTGACACAAGTGGCACTTGTGTCAACTATGCAAGTGGCACTTGTCTCTTCATACTGGCGAAGCAACAGTATGAAGAGAGTTTTGCTGAACATGTTAGTCATATTTAAGTTTTATGAATGAGATTTTTTTACTGCCACAGGGAAGTTACATATGGCTGCATTTTACCGGTATGTATAGTGAGTGCACTAGCATTCAAATTTGTGTTTGCGTACTTGTGTAAAATATGTTTCTGGCCTAACACTGACTGTCCTCTAAGCATATGAATAATTAAATAATGTAAAAACATCTGTTGTGAATCTGCAAAAGACATCTGCAGACTTTTTCATTTAAAGGCCTTCAGGCCAACAAAATATGTATTGTGCTTGAGCTTATTTGATACGATCGCAAAAATGATTGCATCTTGATACTGTTTCAGATATTGCTGATAGCTAAGTTAGTACAGCATACTCAAAGCTACAAGAGAGTTTAATAGTACATGCCAAAACTATCATGTGGGTTTGGTTAGCTATTTTGTTGACATCTATTGAATCCTTATTAGAAAGCAAGGGAATTTTAGTCATAAAGGTCATCTTAAATTCTGCATTCTGTTTAGATATAATATATCTTTAAATAATCAGATTTTATGATAGTATATGATCCAGCTCTGGGACAGGAAATTAATAATCCTATTAGTTCTTTGTTAAAGGGGACATACTGTATTATGTAAAAATTCACTTTTTTAGCCCTTAAATGCATTTTGTTGTATATTTGGAGTGTTTATAAGTACAGAAAAGATGAAATTATTCTCTTCAGGTGCTTCGTTTATATCTTTATATTCTGTTTTGGTCATATTTTTCAACCTGTTCAGATTTTTCTGTTCTCTATTACGTTTTTTGAACAATTACGTCACAGTATTTGCAGCGGAACTGCCAAATAAGGACATTGACCCCCTAACACTTCGAGCAATCCGCCATTATTATTTTTCACTCCGATTTCGTAGTCTAAGCTCAATGATGCAGAAGTTACGAGAGGGCAAGTCAAAATGTTCGGTTGTTGGATGTAGTGACCCGAAGCACTTCAAGAATTCCCACTTCAACAACTTCCACCAGTATTGTTAAGATACGGTAAGAAGGAAGCAGATGTGGAATCCAATCGCAAGCACTTTAATAATCCAACAAACAAACAAATAAATAAATAAATAGACCAGGGTAAACTCCGAACAGGGTACTCAGAACAGGGAACTAGAAACAGCATAACATCAAACAACGACCGACCCCCAACAACTGAAGCATAGAGGTTTAAATACACAGACAAACAAGCTAAACAAGGTAACAAGGGGGCATGGTTAATCAGAAACACCTGGGGTAACTCATCAACAAGAAAAACTTCAAAGGACTACAAAACATGGCACAGAACAGGAAATAAAGTTCACACAAACAAGGGAAACAGACAGGAATCATTACATAGCCCCCCAATTAAGGAGCGGATTCCAGACACTCCCCAGAAAACAATAGTCCAGGAGGGTGGCGGGTCAAAGGCGGACCTGGGGGCGGGATGGAGGGCCAGGCCCGAAGAGCGGAAGAGGACCTGGAGACTGCGGTGGAGCCGGCTGTGGAGGCGACCAGGGTGGAACAGGCTATGCAGGCGAACAGGTTGGAGCAGGCAGTGCAGGCGACCAGGGCGATGAAGACCCCTCGGGGGGCCACGGCGGAGGTGACCAGGGCAAAGGCGACCCCTCAGTGGACCAGGGCGGAGCAGGCTGTGCGGGCGACCAGGGCAGCCAAGGCTGTGAAGACCCCTCGGGCAACCAGGGCGGTGAAGACCCCTTGGGTGGCCAAGGCGGTGAAGACCCCTCGGGCGGCCAAGGCAGTGAAGACCCCTCGGGCGGCCAAGGCGGTGAAGACCCCTTCTCGGGAACAGCAGACACTACAACAGTAACGGGCACAAGGACAGACACAAACACAGGAACAGACGCTGGCTCAGAAACAAGGTGGTGAAGACCCCTCGGGCGGCCAAGGCGGTGAAGCCCCCTTCTCGGGAACAGCAGACACTACAACAGTAACGGGCACAAGGACAGACACAAACACAGGAACAGACGCTGGCTCAGAAACAAGGTGGTGAAGACCCCTCGGGCGGCCAAGGCGGTGAAGCCCCCTTCTCGGGAACAGCAGACACTACAACAGTAACAGGCACAAGGACAGACACAAACACAGGAACAGACGCTGGCTCAGAAACAGACAACACTTGCTCGGGAACAGACCACACACACACTGGCTCGGGAAGAGACCACACACACACACTGGCTCGGGAACAGACGACACACACACTGGCTCGGGAACAGACAACACACACACTGGCTCTGGAACAGACGACACACACTGGCTCGGGGACAGATGACACACACTGTCTCGGGGACAGACGACACACACTCTGGCTCGGGAACAGACGACACACACACTGGCACGGGCTCGGGGACAGACGACACACTCTGGCTCTGGAACAGACGACACACATACTGGCTCGGCCTCGGGAACAGACGACAAACATACTGGCTCGGGCTCGGGGACAGACGACACACACTCGGGCTCGGGAACAGACAACACACACTGGTTCAGGGGCAGACACACACACTGGCTCAGGCTCGGGAACAAACAACACACACATTGGCTCAGGAACAGACAAGACATACATTGGCTCGGGAACAGACAACACACACTCTGGCTCGGGAACAGACAACACACTCTGGCTCGGGAACAGACAACACACACTCTGGCTCGGGAATATACAACACACACTCTGGCTCGGGAACAGGAACAGACTCTGGATTGGCCATCTTGTCCGAAGACACTGGCTTGAAGGAAGTGACGTGAACAGACTCTGGATCGGCATAAGTAACGTAAACAGTCTCTGAATCGGCCATCTTGTCCGTAGACACTTGCTCAGAGGAAGTGACGTGAACAGACTCTGGATCGGCTATCTTGTCCGTAGACACTGGCTCTACAGGAGTGACGTGAAGTATCTCTGGCTTGGCAGAAGTGACGTGAAACATCTCTGGCTCGGCAGAAGTGACGTGAAGCGTCTCTGACTCTCCAGAAGTGACATGAACAGTAGTGACTATGTATAGGCCATCTTGTCCGTAGACACTGGCTCTGTAGAAGTGAAGTGAAGCGTCTCTGGCTTCGCAGAAGTGACTTGAAGCGTCTCTGGCTCTGTAGAAGTGACGTGAAGCGTCTCTGGCTCGGCAGAAGGGACGTGAAGCGTCTCTCGACTGGCAGAAGTGACATGAACAAACTCCAACTCGGCCCTCTTGTCAGTAGACACTGGCTCTGTAGAAGTGATATAAAGCGTCTCTGACAGGACAGAAGTGATGTGAACAGTCTCGGGCTCAGCAAATGTGACGTGAACAGTCTCTGACGGGGCAGACGTGACGTAAACAGTCTCTGACGGGGCAGACGTGACGTGAACAGTCTCTGACGGGGCAGACGTGACGTGGAGCTCAGGCTCGGCAGGGCAGACATGGAGCTCAGGCTTGGCAGGGCTGACGGTGAGCGCAGGCTCGGCAGGGCTGACAGTGAGCGTGCACTCGGCAGGGCTGACGGTGAGTGCAGGCTCAGCAGGAATAAGCTCCGGCAGGGCGGTCTCCTTGGAATGAGGATCATGAGTCACCTACTTGACTGGAGATTCCTCTTTAGTGCTGCTGGATTCATGTTTGGTCGGTCGTTCTGTTAAGATACGGCAAGAAGGAAGCAGAGGTGGAATCCAATCTCAAGCACTTTAATAATCCAACAAACAAATATGGATGGCTGGCGCGAAACAGACGTTCCAAAGCTTTGCGAGATCCCGAAGGGCAGATGATTCGAAACACTGATCCGAAGCTTGATTCAAAACACCCACGTCACGTGACTACGGCTAAATGAAGCTTCTAAGTGTTTCATCAGGTGGAGTGCTCTGCCGAATCAGGGTTTGATTGATCGGTCGGGAAAGATCACACATAACCATAGCGTGAGCAAAGTGCACACAGATTGCCTATTGTTAAAGTATTGTGCTGTTATATGAAGGCAAAAAGCCATATAATGGTTTCGATTTCAGTTCATTGGCAAAATATAACGCTAGAGACCATGTTAGTTTATACTTTTTAAATCTCATATGTTCGGCAAAAGCCAGGCTCGAACCCAAGCGCATCAATTGCTCCTTCAAGAACTATACGCTCTATGATCTATGCCACTGTAACTGTGCGTGACAGGTGTGTTTTTCATGAAAAGTCCCCCCCCCCCATAAATATATATATAGACAGATTAATAGAAAGAACAGCAGAGAAATTTATATTTTTAATTAAAAATCTATAAGAAAGAGAGACATTGTGGCTTGATTTGTTTTATTAATATTCATTTTTCATGACCAAAATAACATTATGCAATGTGAAGAGACTACAGGTTACAAGCATCATATATATAAAAAAAATACAATAATAAAAAACAACACATTTTTAAATGGTTCGTTGTAAAGGTTGTTTCAGATGAACACCTGCAATTGACCAGTAGGTGTCGCCATATAGACGGGTGTCGGATTGATTCGAAGCCTCGAAACAATATAGCACATTTGCAAAAGGACAAAGGACTACAAAACATGGCACGGAACAGGAAATAGCTAAAGTTCACACAAGACAAGGGAAACAGACAGGAATCATTACAAGTATAAAGAAAGATTTGCCGATCGACTTCTTCTGAATAAGGGGTAAATTACTTCTATCTTTTGGAACGACGAACAGAGCATTTCGATAAACTGTAAATATTGTTACTAAAAATAAAGTACTTTACTTTCTTAAAACACATAGAACCGACCGTGAACTCAGCGACCTGGAGAGCGGGCGGGGTATGACGCATCTCCTTTTTATTTAAAGGTGCCCCTTTAAAACGAGTTGCTCACAGGTGCACATCAGAAAAGGGGTACAAAAAGGGGCCTGTGGAGCTATAATAATGAGGAATTCAGACTCAAGCATTCCAGTTATGCTTCATATAGACCACAAATGTATGATTTATATGTAAAAATTAATGATTTAAAAGCATGATATGTACCCTTTAAAATTTGGGTAACACTTTACAGTAAGGGTACATGAATTATCATGAATTCATGTATAAATTAATGCATAAACTATGCATTCATTCATGCATTAATATCTCATGAATCATCAGGAACTAACACAAGTTCAATATTCTTTTAAAATAGTCTTTTAAAAATCAGGAAGTATATTGCCTACAAAAACGACTCGATTGGGACTACAGCTAGGTTATGGTACGTCACTAACCTACACATTTGCATCAACCACTCCCTCCGGAATATGCAGAAAAGGGCATGTGCATATTTCAGCAGCTCCAGCTCGTCAAGTGTGTTGTTCACCAGCTGTCAGGTCTTGTGTCTTCGAGCTTCCCATGGACGCTGTACTTCGTCAACAATGGATACAATTTATATTTGATTATGTTCCTGAAAATGACGATCGTAATCCTGCTCTCTGTGCTGCAGATTTTACGGAAGACAGCTTCCAGAATCTCCACGAGTTCAACACCGGATTCAACAAGAAACTGTTACTAAAACATGAATCAGTTCCAGCTTTTGTTGGACAGCAGTTGTTGGACAACAACCTGTAAGTAGGCTAAGACGTCATCATTTTAAATGTATTTGCATGTATAATTCCAGACGTAGCCTTGTGTTTTATTTTTTTCAAATGCCAGCGCTGGCTTTATTGCCACTAGGCTACTAGTTATGCTATTTTGTGTCTACGACAAACGCGTACCAACATTATGGACCAGAATTATGTATAAGTACTAATGTTTTAAATATATTTTTCATGTATATGCTTTATGACATTATATTTGATTTGATCAAGAACGTAAACTTGCCAACACTGTTTGTGTTTAACATTAGTAGCCAGTCAGTTGCTATTGTTGCCAGTCAGATGCTATTGTGTAAAACAAACTTGCATAAAGTTAAAAAATGTAGCAAATTATCATTCAGAAAAGTTTAGTAAGAGCCGTGTGTGGTGAGGTTCTGTGTACTCTCTTCATCGTGGCTTTCTCAGTCTGATTCTGCCTCAAACTGATACTGCAGATCGACACATATTTACATCTGGACCGGAGCTCACGTTTCGCCCGTAAAGGTAATGGGCGTTAACCTTCCGGACAACATGAGCGACAGTTTAGCCAATCACAACACACCTGCCCAAACTAACCAATCTGTGCCCACTACGTGTTTCTGAGGGAGCGGTTTCATAGAATCAGGAAGTCAACCGCTCGTTCGAGGACAGAGGAGAGTGCGGCTGACAATAAAGGTGAAGTTAGACTTTAAAAAAAAGAAAAACCACGAATACATGTTATTGCACCCCATAAACACAATCATGCAAAGAAAAAAAGCAGTCAACCCCCCTTTAAAGAATGCAAAGTCTGCAATAACTCACTAAGAGAGTAAAGAAAAGTTATGTGAAATTAAAAGAAAAACTTTAAAAGAAAAGCAATATGAAATGAAAAGAATGTGTGGAATGAAAATAAAATGTAAATGTAAAGACAAGCAATGTTAAATGAAAAGAAAATAAGCAAATAATCCTTTAAATAAATGCTCTTTATATAAAGGCTACCCTCATATATATATATATATATATACACTGCTCAAAAAATAAAGGGTTCACTAAAATAACACATCCTAGATCTGAATGAATGAAATAATCTTATTAAATATTTGTATCTTTACATAGTTGAATGTGCTGCCAACAAAATCACAAAAATTATCAATGGAAATCCAATTTATCTACCCATGGAGGTCTGGATTTGGAGTCACACTCAAAATTAAAGTGGAAAACCACACTACAGACTGATCCAACTTTGATGTAATGTCCTTAAAACAAGTCAAACTGAGGCTCAGTAGTGTGTGTGTGTGTGTGGCCTCCACGTGCCTGTATTACCTCCCTACAACGTTTGAGCATGCTCCTGATGAGGTGGTGGATGGTCTCATGAGGGATCTCCTCCCAGACCTGGACTAAAGCATTCCCCAACTCCTGGACAGTCTGTGGTGCAACGTGGCATTCGTGGATGGAGAGAGACATGATGTGCTCAATTGGATACAGTTGTGGGGAAAGGGCAGGCCAGTCCATAGCATCAATGCTCTTGCAGGAACTGCTGTGTGTTTTCATTTAAGCTATAACACCTGTCTTAAAATGTAAGGGATACTGGGTTGGTGGGAGTGGGACTGTTCGCGGTGGGCGCGGGAAA
The DNA here is from genome assembly GCF_016745375.1 of Pimephales promelas. The sequence continues at coordinate 105,507 of NW_024121213.1, read as the reverse complement.
ATTTCCCTTATTTTCAAATCCAAAACTTGACAGGTATGCCCTAGAAACTTCCAGTCTGGTTGAGGAAACAGATTGGAACTAAACCCTGCTCCTGGTGAGCTAAGGAGTTCAGCTCCAATTCCAATCGAGTAAACTTGAACCAGCTGATCAAGGTGTACAGACTTACTTACAAATTAAAGGGGGGGTTGACTGCGATTTCACTTTTTTTCATTTTAAATAGTGTGTAATGTTGCTGTTGGTGCATGAACAGTATCTGCAAAGTAATCAGGAAGTATATTGCCTACAAAAACGACTCGATTGGGACTACAGCTGGGTTTTAGACGTCACTAACTAGGGATGAGCGAGTACAGCATTATCTGTATCTGTATCTGTAAACCATATGAATTATCTGTATCTGTACTCGGACTGGGCGGGGCCTAAACCCGGAAGTGGGTCGGGTAGTCTTGAAATGGGCGGGGCTTTAACTGGTATGTTATTTTAAGCATGCAATTGATATGGGTTGATCTGAAATTGCTATATTTATTGCTGATAAGAAATAAAACTATTTACATGACAGCATCAGCATTGAGCTTCAGATCAATGGTTTTGATCACGATAACAAACGAACTACAGAACAAGTTTTGCAACAATGAATACAACACATGTGGCTGCAATTATGAAGTAAAATGTAATGAACAAGAGTTTTCATCTCAACTACGGGTGATATGGACCAAAAGTCATATCCCGATATATATTTAGGCTGAATTTCGATATACAAAATATATCCCAATATTTTTTCTGCAAAGTGAGAGCAAATGTTCAGTCAAAGCCAAATATGACATGTCACAAGTAGTTTTATTGAAACTTGAACATTTGCCAAACCAAATGAATAAATAATAAACAGGTTTCTTCACCTTAGGGCTGCATGATTAGCTATGACAAAAATCTTCATTGCAGATTATTCCCTTGGAATTGTAATTGTGGTTTATTAATTGGTTTATTTATTTTGTTAATACAACGTTGGTATGAGCTATTACAGTCATTTAAAAATATATAAAAAAAAATAACACAAAGAAAAATAGGGGCATTAAGGGGTTAATGTCGAAACGACAGTTACCATGGTGAATAGTGAATACACAATACTAACAAGAACTGTTTATGAAACATGGAAACTGCTCCTGGTGAACAGAATGAAAATCATAACTGCATTGCTTTTATTTCGTGTAATTTACAACATAACGGTGTTGCATGCTCGTATAGTTTCTTTTGCACTTTATATACAGTGAGGCGATTCAGCGCGCGCCGCCGCATTTGCGCGTGCAATTGAGTGTGCGCTATACGACTAACGTTACAGTATAACGGCTGACAGGACAGAAAGTCCGTTTTGCTGAGGTGAAAGACTTTATTTCATAACATAACATGCTTTAATCAAGCACGCAAAGTGGAAAAGGAGTGGCTGGTGCACGGGGAGCAGCTCTGGGTCAGCACTCAGCAGCTTGCTTGGAGCAAGGATCACAGCGCAAACCTGAACTAGCCTATATCGATATGCAATATGGTCTAATTACATATCACATTTAAAAATATATATATATTCTTTATTTTGATATATCGCTCAGCCTTAATCTCAACATAACTTTTTTTGTATTTTTTTATCCGAGCACAGATATTGACTCGTATTACTCGTATAATATTCGTACTTGACAAAAGTGCTTTATCCGTACCGGATACTCGTTTCAGCCGAGTATTCGGCTCAACTCTATCACTAACCAACCTCCCTCCGGAAAATGCAAAAAAGGGCATGCGCATATTTCTGCAGATCCAGTTTGTCGAGTGTGTTGTTCACCAGCTGTCAGGTCTTCTGTGTTCGAGCTGCCCACGGACGCTGTTCTTCATCAACAATAGATACAATTTATGTTTGATTATGTTCCTGAAAATGACGATCGTAATCTAGCTCTCTGTGCTGCGCATTTTACGGAAGACAGCTTCCAGAATCTCCACGAGTTCAATGCTGGATTCAACAAGAAACTGTTACTAAAACATGAAGCAGTTCCAACTTTAAAACCAGAGACAGCAGTTGTTGGGCCACAGCCTGTAAGTAGGCTAAGACTTAATCATTTTAAATGTATTTGCATGTATAGTTCCAGACGTAGCCTTGTGTTTTATTTTTTTCAAATGCCAGCGTTGGATTTATAGCCACTAGACTACTAGTTATGCTATTTTGTGTCTACGACAAACGCATACAAACATGAATTTAGTATAAGTACTAATGTTGAAAATGTATTTTTCATGTATATATGTTTTATGACGTTATTTTCGATTTGATCAAGAATGTAAATTTGCCAACGCTGTTTGAGTATAACATTAGTAGCCAGTCAGTTTCTATTGTTGCCAGTCAGATGCTATTGTGTAAAATAAACGTGTATAAAGTTAAAAGATTTAGCAAATTATCATTCAGAAACGTTTAGTAAGAACCGTGTGTGGTGAGGTTCTGTTTGACTCTCTTCATCGCGGCTTTCTCGGTCTGATTCTGCCTCAAACTGATACTGATACAGACACATATTTACATCTGGACCGGAGCTCATGACATGCACGTTTCGCCCGTAAAGGTAATGGGCGTTAACCTTCCGGACAACGTGAGTGACAGTTTAGCCAATCACAACACACCGGGCCAAACTAACCAATCTAAGCCCACTGCCTGTTTCTGAGGGAGTGGTTTCATAGACTCAGGAAGTCAACCGCTCGTTCAGGGGACAGAGGAGTGCGGCTGACAATAAAGGTGAAGTTTATGAAAAATTAGACTTTTTAAAAAAGAAAAACCACGAATACCTGTTATATTGCACCCCATAAACAAAAAGAAAAAAAACAGTCAACCTCCCCTTTAAAGACAGGTGTGTTGGAGCAGGTTTGTAAATGAAGTCTGTAGGATGGCTTCTCTCCAGTAGCAGAATTGGACACACCTGTAGAAAGGGATTGAGATATCTTCACATGTTTTCTCATGGGAATTCAGCAAAGTATTGTTTTGTTTGAGCTGCCACTTCATTGCATGTCAGTCTATTTTTGTTATGGCATCAAAATCAGAACCTTCAAAAGATTTGTTTTACAGTAATTATAATAGGAATTCTGTGTGGAATGAAATCTCAGATAGTATGGAAAATATTAAATAAATGGCAATTTGGGGATGTTTGGTCAGTGGTCACAGCCTTTAAATCAAAAATAGATAAAGACAGCATTGTGTTAGTTTTTGTAAAGTGTGTTATTCCAAATCTTTTAGATAATTAAAGCAGTTACACAGTGCGGCTACTGTACAAAACGACCCATCTGTTTTGATTTATGGCAATATTGTTTTAATTAGTGAGTAAGTGTGAATGTGTGTGTATTTTGTGCAGAGGTGGAAAGAGTACTGAAAATTTGTACTCAAGTACAAGTACAAGTAGTTGCTAAAATAATACTCGATTACAAGCAAAAGTACTGGTGTTAAAAATGTACTTAAGTAAAAGTACAAAGTACGCCTCTCAAAAACTACTCAAGTACTAATTACTTTTAGCCTGTGATATGTATTTACTTTTATAGAAACCAAGTTATAAAAATGGTCTAATATAATAATTATTATTAATGAATTATAATGCTAAATAAATAAGCTTATTGGGTTATTTTATTTATAAACTTTTTTTTTCTTTTTTTTTTACAATAAAGATTTCCAAACGTACCCTACTAATATTTCAAAAGTTTCAAAAGTTATCAGCATTTAGCACTGACACAAATGTGCCATCTAGACAGACTGTCAATCAGTGCAGTTACACTGTTATGCCAGTGGGTCATGGCCGGCAAGATACTGTTTTTATGAAAGAGTCATTATTAAACTCTTCATTCTAAGCTTAAAACACAGATTCAATATTAATAAAACAATGTGTTGACAATGACATACAATATAACTTTTTAATTTAAGTTTACAATGCTAAATCTTTATTACGGTATATGTGCTTGTCACCTGAGTAATGCTGAAGCTCATGTTTCAAGTGATGTTTTTAGTCAAATTATCGTGAGGTCTACCCAACTTTAAAAACAAAAACAACTGAACTATCACATATCACTGCAGAAACAAAGTTTCTATAAAACGTCTCCTTTCCCTCCTCTGTATAAGAACAACTCCAACTCCTCCATGTGGGGTCATGGGCATTCGTCATCTGGTATTTCTTCTGAATTTTCAATGAATTCAGTGTCTCGAATGTCCATGTCCATTATGGCAAAATTCTTTGAAAACACTAAAATACAAACTGAAGGACGTGTGAGGACGAATATAGCTCTCCAGGAACCGGGCTTTTTTCCCGATCCAAATACAAGGGTTTTTATTGGCCCGCCCAAGATCAGTTATTTCCATTGGATACCCAAATGCTGGTCAAAGATTTGAATAATTGTTGAATTCAAATTGTACAAGTACTTTGTAATTAATGGGATTTTTAAAGTAGTGAAGTACATTACTTAACTTAATTTGTACTCAAGTACAAGGAAAATTACAGACTAAAAAATGTACTCATAAAAGTACAAGTACACGAAAAAACTACTTAATTACAGTAATCTGAGTAGTTGTAATTCGTTACTTCCACCTCTGATTTTGTGTCTATGTGTTTTAGTAGAAGAGAATCAATCGAGATTGGACTAGTTCCATACAGGCTTCAGATGCATCATGCTGAAGGGGTTCCCTAATGTGTTGATTCTCGATGCAGAGTCTCATTCCCTTCTCAGGGACCGAGGGTTACAGTCGTTACCTGAGACAATTTCTCTATTCACTGTCAGGCAGTGTTCTGCATCTATATTTCTGCTCTCTATTGTTGCTATTGTTGCCAGTCACATGCTATTGTGTAAAACAAACGTGTATAAAGTTAAAAGATTTAGCAAATTATCATTCAGAAACGTTTAGTAAGAGCCGTGTGTGGTGAGGTTCTGTTTGACTCTCTTCATCGCGGCTTTCTCGGTCTGATTCTGCCTCAAACTGATACTGATACAGACACATATTTACATCTGGACCGGAGCTCATGACATGCACGTTTCGCCCCGTAAAGGTAATGGGCGTTAACCTTCCGGACAACGTGAGTGACAGTTTAGCCAATCACAACACACCGGGCCAAACTAACCAATCTAAGCCCACTGCCTGTTTCTGAGGGAGTGGTTTCATAGACTCAGGAAGTCAACCGCTCGTTCAGGGGACAGAGGAGAGTGCGGCTGACAATAAAGGTGAAGTTTATGAAAAATTAGACTTTTAAAAAAATAAAAACCTCGAATACCTGTTATATTGCACCCCATAAACAAAAAGAAAAAAACCAGTCAACCTCCCCTTTAAAGACAGGTGTGTTGGAGCAGGTTTGTGAATGAAGTCTGTAGGATGGCTTCTCTCCAGTAGCAGAATTGGACACACCTGTAGTAAGGGATTGAGATATATTCACATGTTTTCTCATGGGAATTCAGCAAAGTATTGTTTTGTTTGAGCTGCCACTTCATTGCATGTCAGTCTATTTTTGTTATGGCATCAAAATCAGAACCTTCAAAAGATTTGTTTTACAGTAATTATAATAGGAATTCTGTGTGGAATGAAATCTCAGATAGTATGGAAAATATTAAATAAATGGCAATTTGGGGATGTTTGGTCAGTGGTTACAGCCTTTAAATCAAAAATAGATAAAGACAGGGTTGTGTTAGTTTTTGTAAAGTGTGTTATTCCAAATCTTTTAAAGCCGTTACACAGTGCGGCTACTGTACAAAACGACCCATCTGTTTTGATTTATGGCAATATTGTTTTAATTAGTGAGTAAGTGTGAATGTGTGTGTATTTTGTGTCTATGTGTTTTAGTAGAAGAGAATCAATCGAGATTGGACTAGTTCCATACAGGCTTCAGATGCATCACGCTGAAGGGGTTCCCTAATGTGTCGATTCTCGATGCAGAGTCTCATTCCCTTCTCAGGGAACGAGGGTTACAGTCGTAACCTGAGACAATTTCTCTTTTCACTGTCAGGCAGTGTTCTGCATCTATATTTCTGCTCTCTCGCTCAGTTCTGCACATGCTATATTGCTAATTGAAAGCAGCTTTGAGTATGTCAGTTCTGATAGATGTGTGTGTATGTGTGTGTGCGTGTGTGTACTTGTCTACCTATCTAAGAGGGGACTTTGGTGTCGTTACACACTCACCAACAGGGGACCGCCGAGGGAAGTGGGGACATTTTTCAAGTCCCCTGTTAGCTATGCCTTAAAACATGTTAAAATCAACTAAAAAACGCTCTGGTGAATTTTTTTAACTTTTGACCAAGTGGGGACTAACACATGTGTGTGTGTTTAAGCCCATACTCAGCAGCGCTCCTGTAGGCTGGAGCAGGAACTGCAGTGGCCCATTAACACACGTCGTTCACACTTCTCTATTGTCTGAATGGCTGGCTGTCCCAAAGCCTCTGAGACTGTAGAGCTGCTTAGTTAAGGTACTTTCAGTAAATTTAATAACCCCACGCTAGTAATCATTAGTTAAGCAATAGTAAATGCTTAACTAATGAAAATACAATTATTAAAACACATTATATATATGCTTTTAAAACAATATTAAAGAATTTATAGCTTTATAGCTGTCTTTATAAATTGCTGATTATTGGTTTAAAAGCATATCTATAATGTGTTTTAATCATTTTAATTCCATGCTTTATTAATGAACAATTTATGATTTCTAAATGAAGTATAGCATTATCAACCATAATAATAAACCAATATAAAGTTATTTAGGAGTTGTCAGTGGTTTATAAGATCACTTAGAAAGTGAGTAAATGATTAATAAACTATTTCAATGTGCATTCATGTATCTTATTATTCAGACATATAGTAATAGTTACTTAGTGTGTAAATACATTTTTAACATGTATTTCTACTGTAATCCAAGGTTAATTCAGGTAGTTATCAACCATTTAGTAGTGGTCAGTTTACTATTTTGTGAGCTCATCTAAAGTGAGGATCTGTTATGCCTTGTAATGCATTTATAAAAGAGATTTCAAAGGCTCAGTTAAATATTTGTATGTTCTTTTATGTTCAAAGTGTTGTGTTTGTTTCCTTTTTCTGTTTAGAAGAGAACTGAGCCTTTAAATCTAATTTATGAATGCTTTACAAGATATAACTATTCCTCACTTTAGATGAGCTGCCAAAAAAAGTTAACTGACCACTACTAAATGCTTAACTTCTTGCATTTACTACATTTAAATACACTTAAGTGACCTCATGAATCACTGACAACTCCTAAATAACTGGTTTGTAAATAATGTTATTCTTCATTAGGAAATTATAAATTGATCATTAATAAAGTATGAAAATACAATGATTAAACACAATATTATGCTTCTAAATAAAGAATAAAGCATTTACACAAGAATAGAGCATTTATAGCTGTATTTATAAACTTCTTATTAATGTCTATTAATGCTTTATAAATTACAGATAAACTATTTACTAATGATTAACTAATGATTAATAGCATGCAGTTATTATGAAGTGCCCAGCGGCAACAGTTCGAAAGCAGAGGCGAGAAGACGCCTCTTATCATTCATAATATTATTTTTTTCTTATTTAACGCTCTCTCTTCATAGATACTGTCTATGCTTGGTTATAGCAGTCCCTAACAATTTACTTGCCATTGTTACTTTTCTTAATAATTTTGTCTGTACCTCAGTAGCAATTCCATACTAACAAATAATACAGAATATCATAACACTTTCGATGAAATTCCTATAAAACATCAGAAGCTTTATGTTGTGGACAATACAGGAAAGTTATTGCTTTAAAAAATTAATTCTCTGTTGTGGCTTTATACTTACAGTATATGATTGGTCCACATATCCCATTTAAGCTTATTGCCTACTGATAAGTTGTATTTGACAAATATACAAATAGTTGTATTTGACTATATTTTACATTTTACAAGCAGTTTTGACTGATATGTGTGCACTGTAAAACAATTATTGTTGGTTTAACTTAAAAAATGAAGTTACCTGGTTGCCTTGAAACTTTACGTTCATTGAAATTGAAAAATTGACTTAATACAATGAAGGAGATTGATTTTATAATCAGAAACTCAAAATATTATGTTATCTGAACCACATACATTATCTAAGTTGATTTGACAGAAGAAACAACGTTATGATAACAAATCATGATTTTTTTTTTTTTACAGTGTATATTACTTTAGTTTGAAAATTACTTCAATTATCTTTTTAACAGTTAACTGGTTTCAATCTTATTTATGGAACAGAAAGTTTTTGTTCAGGATAGGTCATTTCTTCTGTTCTGTCGCTCACCTCCACAGGGATCGATCTCGGCGCCCTCCCTTTACCCGTTCTACATGCTACCATTGGGTTCTATATTTTAATAAGACATGGTGTTTCCTTCCATTCTTATGCTGAAGACACCACAATATACGTATATACACCTATTGAGAGAAATGATCCGTCTGCTTCCATTTCTCTTTTATTATGCTAAGATGAGGTTACATCTTTGCTTGCAAAAAAATTGTGTCTTTAAATGAACACAAAACTGAGGTGATAGTTTTCCCCACTGATAATTTTAAGACCACCAGCATCGCTTTGAGGAGCTTCTCTGCATTCAGATCTATGCGGGATTAGGTGTGCTTTTAGATGGGCCTTCAAAACGTGATAAATATCTTCCGTAACTGCATCTAGTTTATCAACTCAATAAAATCAAGCAGAAATATCTCTTTAAGGTATAATTGCAGGTCTCCACACAAGCTAAACTGTACATGATCTAGACTCTAGATAAATAAAATGCAATGGCAGCAGTAAGTCTGGGGAATGCTTATAATTCTCCTTTTGGTTTCAATTATGAACATGTTTCAATTCTTTTTAACAAGGCATATATTTCATAATACAATTATAAAAAGATATAACATTATTTGATATTAGCATATTAGCAGCAGTATATAACAGTATATTAGCAGCAATTACACATTGTTCCCTTTACCATCAAACTGGAGAGCCTCTTTTCTGTAATGAAAGACCAATCTTATGGGTTGTGGTCCCTCATATTGGCCAATATCAGTAAAAAAAAAAACAACAACCTTGTTTCCCTTAGGGCTTAAATTACCCAGATTTGTTTATTTTTTTATCATTACATTTTTATCCTGACTGACATCAGGTGATGCTTGTAACCCAATCATAATCTGTTAACCCACAACATTAGAATGTTATATTCCCATTAAATTAAATTAAATTAGAATGTATTTATTTCTAAATACTTATCACTTTTTTAAGCTCTTCACTTCAGCTTCACTGCAGTACATTTCACATTCAAAACGCATTAAAACTACCAAAACACATCATTCATACATATAATAAACCAGACCGTTCTCATCCTTTAACGTCATAGAACGCTATATGCAAAAACGGCGCTATACTACGCACATGGCACCCTTTATCATTAATATAACACGCGAACCCAAGTCGTCATAAATCCTTTAGCGTAAATATGATACGCAGACCCTACCCCACACCTAAACTTAGCTCTCACAGCACGTGTTATATTAATGATAACAGGTGCCATGTGCGTAGTATAGCGCCGTTTTTGCATATAGCGTTCTATATGACGTTAAAGGATGAGAATGTGTTGAATAAACACACACACACAACAGGCAGCAATATGCACTATTTTTTGCTGTTCAGAATTCGTTGGTTCATGTTTATATGGAAGACTTAGACTTGTTTACGTGTTTAGTTAATTCTTAATTTTTCTGTTTTTGTTTTTTGTTTTTTTAGATTCAGAATATGTTTCAGTGTAAAATACGGTAGAAATATCTTATTCGTTTGTCTGTTGATAAGTTTTGAACTTAAATAACAGTCTTGGAAATAATATCTAAGCATGTGCAAATTGGCCTGTACAGTAGATCAAGTTTTGTTTGCCAGAAATCAATTCATGTAAATTGAAAGATCTCAGTTTAGCGAAGACTGATCGTGTGATCACTGAGTGAAGAGTTTTGAGAAGTTGTTCAATGTTGTATTATGTTCAGAGTTTTAGCAGTGTTGTGTCAAAGTGAAATATGTAGTTTGGAAGATGTAGTCACTGAATGCATTAATACAACTCTAAAAAGAAAAACAACAACAAAAAAGCAACCTGTAATAGCAGCTGCAAATGGGGCCTTATTTATCACTCAGAAAGAATTAGTGTTAAACACATTTACACAAACTCTAGACACAGAAGGATCATATGTTCCCCACATCACACCAGGATATTTCACTCAAAATTGTGAAATATTTCACTCATTAAGTGTTTGATTTACTCATTCAACTGATGTTCAAAACAACTGTGTAGTTACAGTGCTGCAAAAAAATGCAGACATGTTTCTTTATAAAATAGCAGACACAATACCACTGATATTGAAAAAAAAAGATCTAAATCAACTTCTAGGTTTGGGTGAAGTGAGAGGGTCACAGAGACAGAACTAAAAACCTAATTTGTCAAATAAACTCTAAAAATAAAAGATATTCAAGACTGTGGTATAAATAATTGGATGATCTGACCATAACTCATACTATCCTTGATTTTCTAACTTAGGACATTTCCTTTGTGTGTGATTACACCGCCCTCCCCCACACTAATTAACATATCAATGCAGGATGGCTTGAAGGTGTCTAGGTGAAGTGGCCTGAGTGCTTACAAATACAGCTACCAATGTTCAAGTATCTGTGCAACTTCTCAAATAAACTACAATAAACTAGAGAAAACGTTGGGATTTACCCTTCCAAATTTATTTTGTAACATATTCTTTTGTAAAAATGTATTTAATAAATAAATAAAAACAAGAAGTAAACTACTGTTAACTGCAGTTTGTTACATTATCCATGTTTACAATACTGTAATCCCTGGTACTGTCGATGAACAGAAATCAAAAGATCAAGGGACAAATTATCAGTATATTTTCTAGAATCTCGGAGTGAAATGGGCTTATGTGACAAACTGTGGATCATTTAATTTTGCTTTGGAATTTTTTTATTCAATGGCGTCTTTCAATTTACATGAATGTATTTCACACTTAACACAAACACCAACAGAACTTTATGTTCTATAAAGACCAAATTGCACATCTTTACATTCTCCAATCAAAACTGATGTTCAAAACCTAACACAACATGAATAAGACCAAAATTTGCAATATTTATACAGTAATACCATTTTGAAATATAATCTGAATTAAAAACAAAACAAAAAAAACAATTATATTTAACTAAACACCTCCACAAGTGTTTGTGTTAGTCTCAGTTTAATCACCAATTTAATCTATACAAAAGGGGAAAATTAGGAATAATTTTGTGCAGTATTGTAAACATGGATAATGTAACAAACTGCAGTTAACAGTAGATAGTCTAATTCTTGTATTTATTTATTTTTTAAATACATTTTTACAAAAGAAAACATTACAAAATAAATTTGGAAGGGTAAATCCCAGCATTTTCTCTAGTTTATTGTAGTTTATTTGAGAAGTTGCACAGATTCTTGAACATTGGTAGCTGAATTTGTTAGCACTCAGGCCACTTCACCTAGACACCTTCAAGTCATCCTGCATTGATATGTTAATTAGTGTGGGGGAGGCCGGTGTAATCACACACAAAGGAAATGTCCTAAGTTAGAAAATCAAGGATAGTATGAGTTATGGTCAGATCATCCAATTATTTATACCACAGTCTTGAATATCTTTTATTTTTAGAGTTTATTTGACAAATTAGGTTTTTAGTTCTGTCTCTGTGACCCTCTCACTTCACCCAAACCTAGAAGTTGATTTAGATCTTTTTTTTTCAATATCAGTGGTATTGTGTCTGCTATTTTATAAAGAAACATGTCTGCATTTTTTTGCAGCACTGTAACTACACAGTTGTTTTGAACATCAGTTGAATGAGTAAATCAAACACTTAATGAGTGAAATATTTCACAATTTTGAGTGAAATATCCTGGTGTGATGTGGGGAACATATGATCCTTCTGTGTCTAGAGTTTGTGTAAATGTGTTTAACACTAATTCTTTCTGAGTGATAAATAAGGCCCCATTTGCAGCTGCTATTACAGGTTGCTTTTTTGTTGTTGTTTTTCTTTTTAGAGTTGTATTAATGCATTCAGTGACTACATCTTCCAAACTACATATTTCACTTCGACACAACACTGCTAAAACTCTGAACATAATACAACATTGAACAACTTCTCAAAACTCTTCACTCAGTGATCACACGATCAGTCTTGGCTAAACTAAGATCTTTCGATTTACATGAATTGATTTCTGGCAAACAAAACTTGATTTACTGTACAGGCACATGCTTACATATTATTTCCAAGACTGTTATTTAAGTTCAAAACTTATCAACACAAAAATGAATAAGATATTTCTACCGTATTTCACACTGAAACATATTCTGAATCTAAAAAAAAAACTGAAAAATTAAGAAGTAACTAAACACATACACAAGTCTTAGTCTTTCATGTAAACATGAACCATGTAAAATGCTTGACATTCTGTCCCCCTCACTTTTGAAATGATTGCTACGCCCCTGATTCCAAATCCCCCCACACTCATTTACATTTCAATGCAGGATGGCTGGAAGGTGTTTTAGGTAAACTGGTCTGAGCGCTTACAAATACAGCTACCAATGTTCAAGTATCTGTGCAACTTCTCAAATAAAAACTAGATGCAGTTGATAAACTAGATGCAGTTACGGAAGATATTTATCACTTTTTGAAGGCCCATCTAAAAGCACACCTAATCCCGCATAGATCTGAATGCAGAGAAGCTCCTCAAAGCGATGCTGGTGGTCTTAAAATTATCAGTGGGGAAAACTATCACCTCAGTTTTGTGTTCATTTAAAGACACAATTTTTTTGCAAGCCAAGATGTAACCTCATCTTAGCATAATAAAAGAGAAATGGAAGCAGACGGATCATTTCTCTCAATAGGTGTATATATATTGTGGTGTCTTCAGCATAAGAATGGAAGGCAACACCATGTCTTATTAAAATATAGAACCCAATGGTAGCATGTAGAACGAGTAAAGGGAGGGCGCCGAGATCGATCCCTGTGGAGGTGAGCGACAGAACAGAAGAAATGACCTATCCTGAACAAAAACTTTCTGTTCCATAAATAAGATTGAAACCAGTTAACAGTTAAAAAGATAATTGAAGTAATTTTCAAACTAAAGCAGTGTTCATTTTGACAACAAATTTTGATTTAGTTTTAGTCTTTTGACTAAAATGCCATTTAGTTTGTCATATTTTAGTCATCTGAATTGTTTTAGTCTAGTTTTAGTCAACGAAATTCAATATGATTTTAGCAGCCTGGTCTCATTGTTAATACGTAGGTATTTTAAGTTTTTTGCAAAGATAGAAAACATACTTTTTTGTACGTTTGGATAGATGCTGAAATGTATAATATATACGTATTTGCAACATTTAAAAGTAACATTATTATGTTTTTACAGCTACAAAACGTTAAGTATTTACGTATATTCTATGTCATAAAGATATCTGTATATATCCCTTTTTACCATTTTATGTAAGATCCCGTAACCCTAATCCCAAACCTAAACATAACTACACTGTAAACGATTTCTGTTGTTTTCACAGGATTATACAGTTTTTGTCAACAGTTTCTTACTGTATAATCTATGTACAGTAAGTTACAGTAGAATTTAGTTGTTTTCACAGTATTATTTTGTTTTTTCAACAATTATGTACTGTGCACACAGTTGACAGTATGTTACTGTAGAATTTCAATGCATTCTGGGAAATTATCAGTTACTGTTAATCTAAATACAGCAGTGCAAACTGACCGCGAAAAACTCGACACACAGTTCCACGGGTAAAATTGCTAGACCTCTAATGTTATTATTCTTACATTAAAAAAAAAGAAATGTAGCACTGGGCCAGTGACCATTAACAGCCTTAATTCAGTGTGCATGAGAGCGCATTTGAATTTTGAAAGAGTTTGTCGTGTCAGTGGTGCCGCTGTCTTTTCTGCCGACCAGGAACTTCTTCATCTGGTAAGTAATAATTATTATGGATTCTTGCTATAACTTTAAAGTTATATAGAATAGCTGACCACAATTTCTGTATTCAATTTAATCTATTCTAGACATTTTACTATAAGATGTACAATTTGACACTCTTCAATGTAACCTAGGGACATGTTACTGTCAATTTAAATACATAAGTACGAAATGACTGCGAAAAATAACCACAACAAGCTGCCATTTTATGAAGAACTCTTCAGTTCCCTTATTCCCTCTGTGAGAGCGCGCAGGCCGTGCATCGCGCCGCTGTCGTCTGCAATGTTTTCGCCATAGCCTACATATGATATATCTGGTTAGTAATTTTATATTTTATGCAAACCATATCAGTTACTTACATTAACGGATTAAGGTTAGAACTGGCCGCGGCATGAACTATATGAAGTTACTTGATTAAATGTGATTTTATTAACATGTATATCATATATAGCCTCTTATAAGGTCAAAATGGTCTAATCAGTTTTGTTATTTACCACGTTATGTCGGTGGAAACGCCTGCACGTTCATTATTTTATAACTTTATAGGGTTGGGAATTGAAAATCGATAAATGTATCCTTAAATCTGATATCCAAGGTTAGGATTCGGATTAGCCTATTGTTATAAAATTAAAGTTTCGATTCCTCTTATTGATTTTTTCACGCTTATTTTTGTGTAAATCCTGACCTGGCAATCTGCTATTTAAGTTAACGTTAATGTTTACCTCAGTGACAGTCTCTACCGCAGCGCCCAAAAAGTGCAGTTTTGTCCAAATACAAAGCTATGTGTGACATTTACAGTATTGTCTGATATCGTAATTGTTTTTATAACTATGTGTAAACTGACATGTAACGTTACTTATTTGAAGGGAAAGACGCCCTGTCAAGCTTCTTTTGTCATACGATGTAACTTAGTATCACACAAGCAAGATTGACGTTTTCACGTGACCGTAAATGAATTGATTTTAAACAGTCTAACAAACAAGATAGTATTAAGTGAACTACACTTTAGACATCATTTTGTCTGTTTTTGCTGTTTAGCTAAAAAAAACCCCAACAACAACAAAACGCTTTTACTGTAAAAACGTCTCGTCTGTTCTCCTTTTCCACAGGTGTGAGCTGTGCATATTAAGAAGACCCCATCCATCTTGACGACCGATGAATTGTAAATCTAATCTAATTTAATTATTCTATTTATCCAACTACTACTACTATACCTTGGCCAAATACTGACCCACTGAGAACATTTTAAACAGATTATTTGCTATCTGTGAATTTTGAACAGATAATTGCCTATCTGCAAGTTGTTAAGAATTGTTCTGGTTCAGTTGCATAAAAGCTTGGATAGAGAACTTCCTATTGCAAATGTTAGAACATTAAGTCTGCATATAAATGATTATTAATACCGTAATGCAAGTTTTTCATGGCACATGTGCATGATGATATTGTTTTGTGTTTAGATTTTTTTAAAGGACACTGGATAACACACTCTAAAAAATGCTGGGTTGTTTTAACCCAACTTTGGGCCAAATATGGACAAACCCAGCCGTTGGGTTAAATTTTTACATTGCATTTTTAAGCCAACATTTGGTTTTGTCCATATTCTACCCAAAAATTGGGTTAAAACAACCCAGCATTTTTTTAGAGTGCAACTTGTCATTTTGTAATACTCATCTGGATTGGTGGTTTACTCGTCAAAGCTAGTTTATACATTTCTCCCAGCCCTGCAAATCTGGTCCTCTAGTTATAAAGGAGCCCAAAACCCTTTAAAATCAGCAACAGACCAGTCTGACCAGTTAGACAGTCTATCTCAAACCAATAGACTATCTAGTTTAAGCCCCCCCCCCTTTCTAATAGATTGATCAGATAGCGCCCCTTTAATCTTTTCTATTTTACCTGTTCATAATCATTTTTGCATGAATTGAAACGCATGATTGTTCATGATTTTCATGCATGATTTAAATTGTATTATATTACATTATTATTATTCATGTATTTAATTTTATTCATGTATTTAAATGTATATATGTAAATGTAATGTGTTTGAAAATACACAATAAACCTTGAGCAGTTAAAGCTTCAATTGTTCTTTTTTCTATTTCCTATAGTGCTACTGTGCAACCTGTAGAATATGTAGAAAATCCATAGAAATATTATTTTAACTGTTAAATAATACTCTATTTCTACGGATTTTCTACATATTCTACAGGTTACACAGTAGCACCAAATAAATACAATAACATTTCATAACTGTATAATACTATACAGTATTATTAAAAATTAACAGTGTAATACTGTACTTTAATATGGTAAGAAATTACAGTAAAATAATGTTATTTGATTTTACAGTATGCTTAACAGTACTGTAGTTAGTGTTAAAGTAATTTTATTGTTGAATGAAATACAGCAAGTACTGGATAATTGTTGCCAGTAAGTTACTGTTAATTTGACAAGACATTTTTTTACAGTGTATTTTATACAGAATATAAAAAAGGATAAAACATAATGGACAGATGTGTTGGGAAATGGCAGTTGTATTAACAATATGGCATTAAAATATATTTTGAGCCACCAATCCTACTCCTACCCCTAAACCTACCCCTAACAATTCGTTAAAACTACGTAAACTAACGTTACAATTATGAAGAAAAACGTGACTAACAGAAAAGTATAATCACAATAATATATTTATTGCGAAAATGTCAAAACCGCTACCAAAAGCCGTTCACATGAAGATGCTTTGCAGTCGCAGTCCTCTCTGGCAACATTGTAATAGTTGTATGAAGTACAGAGCAGAATTTAAATTAATAATCAATGAAAATGTTCATCCGGCTTCAGTTCGCAGCTTCGCACTATTTCAAAAGAACTAAACCAACCGTCACAGTCCTTCATGTCTCAATCTGTGATGAGGCAGGGAAGAGCCAATGACCATTTGATATCTCTGCCGTAAAACACGACGTATCGCTTCTCAAGGGCGCGATTTTTGAATTTGAATTCATCACCAGCGCGGGATTTGACGTGTACGGTTGCTGCTGAGAATGGAGGCGAAGATCACGACTGGATAAAAGGTTGAAATTAGGATTTTTTTTCTTGTAAACAACGTAGGCTATGGATTTCAAAGATTTGGATTACATCAAACTAATAAAATGATGTCTTTGTGAATTTATGTTTTGTTTATAGGAGAAAACACTTTTCTGTGCCTCACGACAAATAAACTATATTACAAAATGGTTAAAAGAGTAAAGTTATAAAGAATGTATTTTTAAGGTTTTATTTAGTAGTATTTTAACACCATGCAGGCGAAACGCTGATTTAACTACTGTGGATTTAAAAAAATATCTTAAATTAAATAAAAACCACTTTTCCTAAATAACAACACAGCCTTTTCAATGGATGATATACAGTATGCATTCTTTATAACCATGCATACATCCTTCTTTATTCTTTCAAGCAGAAATATTCTTTGTGTAAATTAAATATAATTAATCCTTATTATACTAAAGCTATTAACAAACTGTGATTGCTTTTCTCTTTTTCTTTGGTTGCTTGATCAATATTAAGGACACAGACCACATTATGTTTGTTGCCACTTTCACTTTAAGACGTCGGATTATTTCCAATGACATACGGATCCAATTGCACTGATGCACATCCGATACACTCACAACTGTTTAAGACATAACCGACATAATTTACATGAATACTGTCCAAAGCGGACATTTAAAGCACTCAATAACCTTGCCCCTTCATATTTATTGGACCTTCTTAATATCTATATTCGATCTCGGACTTTAAGATCGTCTTCCTCGCTCACTCTTGTTCTCCCTAGAACCCGCACTACTTCTATGGGGTCCCGGGCTTTTAGTTTTGCAGCTCCTTATTTATGGAACCTGCTGCCACAGGATGTGCGAAACAGTGAAAGTATTCATGTTTTTAAATCTTGCCTTAAGACCCATCTTTTCCGGCAGGCTTTATGTTTTATGTGATTTTATATATATATATAATATATATATATTATATATATATGTGTGTGTGTGTTAGGGCTGGGCAAAAAAAATTGATTTTTCGATTAATCGTTTTTTAAAATGTGGCCGATTCAAAATCGATTCTCAACGGCCTCGAATCGATTTTTTCCATATAAAGGGCTCGCGGACGCGGTGCGGCGTCTTCTCGTCTCACTGCACTAGGCAAGCACTAAGCTAGGGCTGAAACGATTCCTCGAGTTACTCGAGTTACTCGATTACAAAAATTCCTTGAGGCAAAAAATCTGCCTCGAAGCCTCGTTAAATGACGCAGTTCCTATGGCGCACGCAGGGATCTGATTGTTTCACACGGACCGTTATTCAGGAAGCACACCACAGCGCATGATACATATGACTTCATAAATTGCAGAGAATGTCTAAAGTTTGGGATCATTATATGTTTATAAAGGGAGAGAACAAGATGCAATGTGTCTGCAAAGTATACCTGGCAGGGCTGCCAACTCTCACGCATTCAGCGTGAGACTCGCGCAATTCGATTTTTCACGCTGCGTGTATATCCCTTCGGTCAAATGCCTGAAAGATGAGTTCGTCTATAGATCTACCTGTTGAGCCACTCGTGATCGACTAGTTTTACCGCCGCATATTAATTCGCAAGTTAAAATATCCTGTAATCTAGTGCGAGCGCGCATGCGAGATGTTGAGCTCCTAACCGCGGCTCGCGCACGACGGCAGAGAGGTAAGCGAGCGCGTGCACCCATGTCTCTCTCACGCGCCAGTCAGACCAATTGCGGCAATTCATCATATGCTTAAACTTTTATGTAGCCACGCAACAAAAATTTCAGCATACATTCACCGGGACGTGATGGAGGAACAAATATTGTGAGACACACAGACACACACACTCTGATGTTTGTCTTGAGATTACAGTTGAAAAAGTCTGATTCTTATTTATAATTGTTTTATTTCCATTTATTTATTTTTTATAAATTGTACACATTTGTGTACCTGTTTGGGTTGATATTTTATATTAATATATTTTTGTTTCCAGGTGGGTAATTTGCAGAAGGTGCAATCCTTTTTTTGTAATGTTGTATTAAGAAGACAAAACTAAGGCCAAATGGGCTTTACTATTTAAGTTTGTATTCAAAGTTTTACATGTTATGGGCTACATGTAACAGGTTTTACAGTAAATTGTTTTAACTGTATTGTTATATAATTGTTGGCACTGGCACTTATAAACACGGGTAAAAATTGCAATAATTAGTTGTGGAGCCAAATGTTGCAGTTGGAATAAATACCTCTATTTTCTTTTAAATAAATAAAAGCCAAACACCTTATCATTTTCGTAATACATTATTTGTTTTGGTTGCTTAAAAACACACATAAACAAATTATCCGATTACTCGATTAATCGATCGATTAAGTGCTAGATTAATCGATTACAAAAAGAATTGATAGCTGCAGCCCTACACTAAGCGCTGCAGCTGTCGATACACACTCGCGTTTAGGAGTCGGGACACGACGAAATATTCACTTGCACAATCGGGCCAGCATTGCATCGTAACCTATGATGGTAACTAACGTTTATAATTTTCACGTCTTTTTAAGTTTTAGTTTAAACATTCAAGCAATATTAAACCATCCCGTGCTCGCGCACTCTCAGAGATGTCTTTCACTGCGTGCACATACAGTAAAGCCAATCCGCCTCAAACAGCTCGCCCTGAAACAAACGTTTTATCCCTGGATTATATCGCTTTAACAGTTAAAAACACGCGACATT
>NW_024121213.1:34415-85212 GCF_016745375.1 Pimephales promelas | reverse complement strand
TTACACATTTTTTTTCTGTGTTTTAATGTCAGTGTTTATGACCTCCACTGTATGACTTCTTGACACTGATTTCTTGCTTAGATATAAAATGCTTAATATCGGTGCCGATAATCGGTCGACACCTAGACTGAAGTATCGCCTCATTGTTTACAAGCATGGAGAAGGAGGATCGTTCAAATTTTTATTGTGTGTTGAATGACATATTAATGTCTTTGTGTCAGTTTATTGTTGTAAATGGTCCTTTCGTATGCGTATCCTGGATGTTTAACACAACGAGGCGGTACTTTCGCCTACGTCCAGCGTGACCTTTCCAACGTGACTAGGTGTTCCCATTACCTGCCGCTAACCTCACAAATAAAGAAATGAACTGTGGTTGGTTGCTTTACACATCAAATGCTCTCTTTCTATTCTAGTAGGCTCTTCTTGGCCAGAAAAACCTGCAGACCTTAAGCCACTAGTCAGACGTCTGGCTAAACGAGACTAAGGTCAGAGGAACATTAGTTCTACCTGTCTGGTGAACACCATCTAACCTCAAATTTTAATCTGTTTTATAGAGCGGCTCTGAATGATGATAGCATTTCTGCGTGGCAGGATCATCTGGATTTCATCTCCTTCTAGTAATGGAACGAATCCAATCAAAAATAAAATCTCCTTGTCAATCAAGGTGGAGCTCTCCATTCCCAGCAAGCAATTTTGCGTTTCAAAGACGTCTGAACAAACACAGCCCTGACGACGTCTAGGCTAAAACAAGGCCAAATTTGGGTTGTCAGTGAAAATTTAATCGACATCTAAACCATCGCCCAAGAATAGTCATCAATTACATAACATGTCAAAGAAATGAAACCAAACACCTTGTAATCACTGTTGACTTTGCTTACATGAGGGAATATCATAAGTTATTTTGGCAAAAATGACATCAAGTCAAGCCAAGTCACCTTCATTTATATAGCGCTTTTAACAATATAGACTGTTTCAAAGCAGCTTTACAGTGATAATAGGAGATTACAGTAACAGAGATGGTTTGGGCTTTACAGCATCTCTAGAATAAAGTTATTGTCCAGCTAAAGTTGGCATGGGGAATCAGTGTCTCCTATAAGATGGGACAGTGAGAGCTCGTTTCTGAAATCCCCGAGGCCTACTCAGTCAGGAAATGAGTTTCGATTATAGAGAGCCACGAATGAGACAAACTGGACACCTAACAGTCCTGTTTATATTGGCCCCGTCTGTCCAGACAGCACATCTGGATCTGAGGAATCTGAGACGGGACGGCAAAGACGAAATCACTCCGTCGCGCTATTATTGCTGAAATGTGGGCGACGAGAGCTGAGCGTCCGGTCCTGGCAGATCTTTATTGCTTTCATGAGACATTCTTCAGTCGCTGGTGTTTTATTCAGTCCTCACAAACTGAATTCCTTGTGACTTTGGGGTTTAATTATAAACTATGGAGGGGCCGTTGTTAGTTTAAGTCCAGCTGTGGAGATGTAGAGGAAGAGAGCTGGCCCAAGTGTTTAAATGAAGGTAATCTGAGACACGTATTAACCTCTGGGACAACAGATGTTGTGTGGGTATTTTACATTTTTTTAATTAATCTTATCATTATTTTACTAAGAGTCATTCAATTTAGATTTGACTTTTATCTGAACCTGTATGCCTCCATAATCCGCATTACAATTGAATAGGTTATAAAGTGCTCCATAAATACTGTATATATATTTTTAATAATATGCAGGATTTGTCACTTTATTATTCTAATGATAATGGCAAAGATAATCTGTCTGGCAAAAGTATTTTTGACCACATGGTTCATGGTCTTTTACACTTGACCTCAACCTCAATATTTCAACTCTCATATGGGAAAATCATAGATACAATATGACTATAATTTATAATGTACTCTATATGTACTACCAAAATGTACTAGAGTGAACTTTACATCTGATTTTAAAGTCCCCCTGTAGTGAAAATTCAGCTTTTAATGTTGTTTATGTGTCTATGTGGTGTTTTTAATCTGCTTTATGACAAAGCATGTGTAAATTCATAAGTCGACAGCATTGCTGAGTGTTTCCTCCTTAAAACTGCAGTGAACCAAACAAAGACAGTCTCAAAAACACGTTTCTGATGTCACACACGACCTTGTAACCAATCAGATCAACGTGTGATCGTCAACGAGTGGATCTCTGAGCTGAGTGAGTGGAGGCGGGGCTCATTTGCATATTCATAGAACCACGCATACTAAATGAGGCAAGGGTGTCGAGTTACATTCAAGCTATTTAAAGGCATGACAAATTTATTTTTAAAGAAAAACAAAATGCTTAAATATGTCATTTTGGAGATCAAAGATGAGTTTTAAGGGATAACTGGGGGAAGATTGACTACAGGTTGACCTGATGCAACCCTACCATCTTACTTTGTGCTTGTGGTAGGAAAATATACATCAACAATATATAATCAACTTCAAATCGCATTAGAAAAATGGCAAAGTTTTCTCACAGTAACCTATAGGGTCATACTCTTGTGTTCATTTTCTTAGAAGAGGTTGTGAAATAAAGGGAAATCTTTTAGACTATGAAGAAACCTTGGAATTTTAGTTTGAAATTTGCTTCACTTTCTGTTTCAATCGTCAAAAAATCAACAACTTTAATTTTATGGACTTAAGTCGTATAAACTCATACAAAAAAGTGTTTTGTAACTAGCTCTGGAATAAACAGTAAACTATTCATATCAAACCTAGCAATTAGTGATTTCCACCCACAGCAGATTGTTGATAGTAATGAGGTGTTGGTGGTGAAATAACACAGGTGAAGCCCTCAGTTGCTGACTCACTCTTAAAGAGCCTCTTACTCACACTAAAGCAGCTGTCAGGAATATGAGCTGTGACCCATTTAACCAGCTACACTTTACAAATGATGTCAAACCTGCGCTGGCCACACTCCACAGGCAATTATGCACAGAGATGCTAGTTTGGGCTTGATTCAGTCATTTCCTAACCAGACAAGATCAAGGTACTTCGCATGTCTGGACAATACAATTATGCACACAGCTAATCGGAAATATACTTGTCATTTCCGTGTCTTTGGAGATTTTACTGCGGATGCCAATATTGCAGAAAAATAAATCAAATGACAAAAAAAGCACCTTTAAATGACTCACTTGTATAAGAACAGCAGCCAGTTACAGCCATCCACAAGTTAAAGCCACCATGAAATCACAATGGACGATTCTTTATGGAATATTGCATGGTTTATAATAAATTATTTATCCGTGCACATCATTATTAGCCTACATTTGTTCTAGTTCCAGACGTCGCTTTACTCTGATATACGTCACAATAGGGAAGAAAGGACAATCGCAACTCCCATTTCGTGGCGGCTTTAAAGGGCACCTATTATGCCCCTTTTTACAAGATGTATTGGTCTTGGGTGTCCCCAGAATGTATTTGTGAAGTTTCATTTCAAAATACCCCACAGTTCATTTATTATAACCATTTGAAAATGTAATTTTTTGGGCCTGTTTAAAAATGAGCTGTTTTGGTGCATACGACCTTAAATGCAAATGAGCTGTATATCCCCGCCCTGCTTTTGGATGAGGGCGTAACTTGATACCTATGGCAGTCGGTAAGCAGAAGGGCTGAGTGAGAGACGCGCTGTTTTGAATGTCATTCAGCTGAATATGTTTGAATCGGAATATATAAATAGTCTCTGATCAGACCCAGATGACGAAGAGACTCCGGCAGAATAAACACAATTGAGAACCAGTACGACCAGTACGTCTTGGTATGGTTATTTGATACATTTATGTACTTATAGAGTTGTAATCACGTCCCCTTTGAAATTATGGATGTGCAACACACAAACACCAACGTTGGCGAAACTACATACACATACTGTGATCATTTAAGCGAGGGACCTGTTGCGTTATGTTTACTTGTCATACAGGTGCTTCTGTGGCAAATGTGAGAAGATGGCTAACTTACAGAACAACAACATATATGCAGTTTTTAATACAATATCTTTAAAATATATATATTTATAAACGTGTGGTTACACACTATACAAACACGGTTTAAATTAGCCTACACAGACATCCTAAGACGGCAACTAAGACATACCGTAGTGATATTTTTTTTAGAATTAGGTTTTCTTGACTTAAAGGAGCGGTATGCAAGAAATTTATTTCAATTAATCATACATTTTCCCTGATATGTCACAAGACATTAAGAATCATGTTCATTTCAAATACTTATATCACTGACAACAGTAGTCCAGCCAGGATATATTGTCATTTAAAAAGTGAAGTTGCAGCCCTTGACTGGTTGCTCCACCCTTCACCAATCTACCAATCACGGAGTCAGTAGTGTTGCAGCATTCAGGTTGCCAGCTCTTCTCTACCACAGCTGCAGATACAAACGTGTCGGAATCGGATAAAAAACGTCTAACATTGCTAAACCCCCCAAAAAAAACCTTGATATGAATCCGAAATACTTTGTGACAAAGTCCAAAATAAATAATTAACAGAAAAACACTCACTATCACAATCTTGCATACGGCTCCTTTAAGGGGTTTGTTGCAACCAGGGCAAGACTGTTAACTCAAGAATTGTCAATGTGTTGAACTCATTTTGCATTTGGTTTGTGAAAGGCAATCCATTCACTGCATCTCAAGGTTAGTTCACTGGAGGGGAAAATAGATAATCAGCGGCATCTTGTATTTGCGTCCTCAGACAAAGGCAAAGTGTGTCTTCAGAGGACGTGGAATATACACTAACAAAACTAACACAGACTACTAGTTCATGAGGAGTTCTTTCTTTTTGCCATTTTTGGTGTTTAACATTGGTCACAATGAACTCGTTGTGGAAGAACATGATTTCTTTCAAAAATGTCTGTAAAGCGGCTGATGAAGGAATTGTTCTGTTGGTATAATTCATCAAACCGACAGTGTACTATAAAGTGGCCCATATAGGCCAAACGTGACCAACCACACACACACACACACACACACGTATCTGTGGACCTTCGTGTCAAACAGTATGAATTTTGAATGATGCAGCATCTTAAAAGTGCATCGCCAACAAAAATCCCACACGAATCCAGGAAAGCCGCATGTGGACGCATTATTTACAAAGGAAATGATCCACACACACACATGATTCTGTTGTTTAATTAACTATTGAAAAACAATAATCATTAACCAGATTAATTTGCATACAGACAAACAGAAGGCAACTGAATAACAGCACATTCACAAGTGACCTGTGCAGGTCTGTATTTTCCAAAGATAATGTCAGTGACGTTGCTCAAAAAAATTGTGCATTCTAGTTGGTTGTAACTTTGTCACATTAGTTTGTTATTCAATTTCGCTTTAAGCATATTGTGTCCATAAGCCCACACACACATCTTTGACATTCTGCTCATAGATATGGTCCAGGTCCCTCCTTCAGTGTAAGTCTATAGGATATGTCTACTTCTGTACACAAACAGTTTGATTATTTAGAAAAGTGCCTCCATTTTGAGGTATTATTCATAGCTTTTGCACAGGTTAATCTTATATAGCCACATGCTTGCTTAAGCCAGAACAGCCGAATACTGAGGAAACTCTGTGAAAGAAGAATTTTTGTTGCGTCCTGCTTGACAATCAAATGATAAAATTATAACTCTCAAAGGTTTACGACAAAGAACATTTAGTTCCTCAAGCAAATCTCTGTTCAATAACCTCTTTCTGAGGACACATACTGGAGAGAGGAACGCCACGCTAGAGGAAGGAGAGAATGAGACCAGACCACTGGATACACCTTTTCCTGATCCAAACAACCCACGATCTCTTACATAATCTATTCTCCTTCACCTCTACCGCTCGCATCCCATTCCATCAGTGAAAAACACTGCTCTTCAAAAGAGTGGCTCTCTTTCCCGGGAATGCAATCGGCCACATGCTCCAACACTCCAGAGACTCGTCTGCAGTCTGCTTTCCTTAAAGAGGGGGTGAAAGAGTCCTCAGTTTTTCCTGCGCCAACCTAAATTCCTGAAGCCGTATTGTTTGTGCAAATGTGTTTCTAATTTCTGTATTCTTAGATTTTACACCCTGCTAATGTTAGAGTCAGAGTCAACTATTTTTACAATCTCTGGACCAGTTTAATAAACAGCGAGGTCCCAATAAAAATTGGTAAGAAAAATGGTGAAGAAAACACATTAGTTAGTTTGGAGGGCATAAAATAGGTTTTTGTGCACAGGCAATGAATACTGCAATAAACAGTATTTGAGTATTTAGTAACATGCATTAGTCTCACCTTGAATCCTAAGGTGAGGGATGTTGGTTTCTGAGCTCCCAGGCTGTATTTTAAAGATTCATAGACATGCTGCCTTATAACATTTACATTTATACATTTAGCTGACGCTTTTATCCAAATGCGACTTACAATTGCTATATATGTCAGAGGTCGCATGCCTCTGGAGCAACTCGGGGTAAGTGTCTTGCTCAGGGACACATTGGTGTCTCACAGTGGATTCGAACCCGTTCCTCTCACACCAAAGGCATGCATCTTATCCACTGTGCCATCACCACACCCAATTAAGATTGATACCTTGTTTTGGCCAAATTCTAAGGCAGCTTCGCACGTATCCTTTAAAAAGGAGCAAGGGTCACAGTGCTTTGCAACTAGCTCAGCAGAAATAATCATGCAAGATGGCAAATGTGTCCAAGAGGATTGTTAATATACTGTAGGTGGTTAGCATACCAGTCCATCCAGTACCACAGTGGTAGTCCATTTTTTTCAGGCTAAACAGTATATTTATATACAGGACAGTGTCTTAGGTCCTGAATCTGATCACCAATTTAGGACCAGAGCACCAAGTGTAAGGATGCTCTTGGAACTGCTCTGTTTATTAATCACTGTTTTCCTTCACTAGGTAGAAGCTTTTATTGCCCAAGTATTGCTTTTCCATGTGAATTAAGGCCCGCTTGACGCCATGAAAACTGTACTATTAAATTGGAAGAAATTTAGCCTATAGTATTGTCACGGGTTGCTTGTATAAAGATCCAAGGACGATGCAAGGACAATAAAACTTTAATAGGCATTCTAGCATTCTATCCAGTGGAGTATAACATTTACATTTATTCATTTAGCTGACGCTTTTATCCAAAGCGACTTACAATTGCTATATATGTCAGAGGTCGCACACCTCTGGGGCAACTATAGGGGTTAAGTGTCTTACTCAGGGACACATTGGTGTCTCACAGTGGATTCGAACCCGGGTCTCTCACACCAAAGGCATGTGTCTTATCCACTACGCCATCACCACACCTGATGGAGGTTTCAGTCGTAGCATAACATAAGCACAAGACCAAGAACTGAGAAAAACTGAAGGCTTAAATACACAGAGGAAGGTAATCAACAGAACAGGGAACAGGTGTGGACTAAATAGAAACCATGACAACAGATTAATGACTAGAACTCAGGAAAAACTGAAAATGAAAACTACGACTTAAACCAAAAAAGACATAACTGTAACATAACTCCCTCTTCCCGGAAAGCACACCATGTGCTGTAAAACCAGTCCAAACTGAGGAGGGAGGGGGCTCTGGAGGAGGAGCAGGCATAGGAAGAAACCAATGACGCGATGACCATGGAGGAGCCATGGTGAAGACAGAAGGAACCAGAGCAGCGACGCGAGGAGCAGGAGGATGACCCAGAGTCATGACCGAAAGAAGGTCCCCGGAGGAGCCGATGGAGGGAGAAGCCATGGTGGAGCCTTGGTGTAGAGTCTGGCCGAGACCAAGGAGATGACTGACTGAGGTAGAGGTGGTAGTGGTGGAGACCAAGGCAGAGTAGAAGACTTGAAGAGCCAGGGTGATGCCGAAAGCTTGGAGGGCCACAGTGGAGCTGCAGGCGGGCATGACCAAGGTGAAGATGTGGGATTTGCAAAACAGGGCAGAGACAGTGGGTGTGCGAAGGAGGAGCCTGGTGGAGCTAGAGGGGTGGAGGGTCGAGGCGAAGCTGCTGACTTGGAAGTCCGAGGCGGAGCCAGAGCGGTGATGGATCAAGGTGGAGCCAGAGGGGTGGAGGGTCGAGGCGAAGCTGCTGACTTGGAAGTCCGAGGCGGAGCCAGAGGGGTGGAGGGTCGAGGCGAAGCTGCTGACTTGGAAGTCCGAGGCGGAGCCAGAGCGGTGATGGATCAAGGTGGAGCCAGAGGGGTGGAGGGTCGAGGCGAAGCTGCTGACTTGGATGTCCGAGGCAGAGCCAGAGCGGTGATGGACCAAGGTGGAGCCAGAGGGTTGAGGGAGCCCGGCAGAGCACAAGGGAAGACAGTCCATGGTGGAGCCAGAGGGCGCGTTGAGAAAAGGTAGAGCCGATGGGTCGGACGGCCGAGGTGGAGACTAGGGCTTGGAGGTCTGAGGTGGAGCTGAGGGATCCACGATGCAAGGCGGAGCTGATGACTGGGAAGCGGATCCGTGCAGCAGAGCAGAACCACTGGAGGAGCTGAATGGAGACATCAGACACGAGGCAGATGAACTGAATGGCTCAGGCAGTGGAGGATGGATAGGGAGGCTGGGAAGGACCATCAACAACAAAGGAGACTTGGAGCTGGGCAACAAAGACTTGGAACTGGGCTTAACCAGCGACGACAGATTGAGAAAGTCCCTTGTGTGATCCTCGAGGGAGCGATCCCCCTGCTCCTCCTGGAGGAGGTAGACTGTGGGAATATCCATTTTATATCTCCTATGTAAATCTTGTCTCAGTCTTGTGCTCTGTCAGGGGTTGCTTGTAGTAAAATCCAATGGATAATTTGTGACGCAGAAAGAATCCTAATTTAACCTAACTTTAAAAGACACTAGGAGAGAGAACTCTACATGGGACTGAGAACGTCAACAGAACAGGAAACAGGTGTGGACTAATTAGGAACCATGACAACATATTAATGACCAGAATTTAAAACAGACAATGAAAACTATGACTAAAACTAGACAAGACAGAAACAGAACATTACTGAGACACAGCTAAAGCTTATTGGAATTTCTTCCCAAAACTGAAAACCTCCCCCCCCCCCAAAAAAACTATTTTGATCAACATGTGCTATGCATTTTTATATTTCAGTATTTAATGTTTTTATGTAACTAGCACCACTTGTAGCACACTTCAAAACAATCCCTAATGAGTGTCATTAGGACAATCAAACCTAAAATAGACGTGAGTTCAAACAAGTCAATGTTCAAAGTCAGCAGTGAATCACTAGACTGAATATTAATTCATGGTGTTGTTTCGTGGTGGTTTCCCTGCTGACGTCATGTGGTTTAATGAAAAATACATCATGCCTAGAGAAACACCCCAACGCCCTGCAGCACAAACACTCACTGTTTTCATAATAAAACAATCCTGCCATAGTTTCACTATGATTGTGTCACTTCAAATGCCATATTATGACATTAGCTGGCACGACATTTTGATTCAAGGCTTAAATCTCTTTTTGGAATAGAGGCAAATTCAGCTGCATCAAGATCAAACATCGGAACGGTTCAGGGATCCAACTCAACAGACAAGAACATGAACGCATATGAAAGCTCAATAACCAGAGCTACATCAGAAAACAAACTGGCCTGACAGCTTTGTATATGCCAAGATGTTCTGCGTGGTTTCTAGGGTGTTGTTAGAGTGCTCTTGGTTGCTAGGGCACATAAAGTAACCGTAATAACGAGATTGCAACCCGTGACGTTCAACCCAGAGCTGCTCACGTCCTCAGACTCGGATTTATGCGTTTCTATATCAATACGATCAACGATGAAAATAACCTGCAGGAGTCAAGTGGTCTGTAAGTTGTTTACATTCATTATTATTGTAATGTTATGAGATATGAGGTAGTTTAAAACCGTTTCTTGTGACTCTGCGGACTCTGCTGTGTATGTTTATGTGTTTTGAAGGAGGCGTGGCTTTAGAGACGCTCTAAACGGAGGGTGAAATCTCATGCTATCAAAGCTAACATGCTATAGCATCTCCACAATTGCCTACCCTACCTTTGCATTTCAATTAAAGCAACAAAACCATTTGATGACCATTATAAAGGATTCTAGATCTTTTAGCGTGAATGTGAGTATTTGCTGATTGGTAGCTTACTGGACCAAATCCACAACCAAACATACCAAACTTTTGGATGATCCCGTACCCAATCAGAAATGTTACTTGAGCATCAAATCATCATATTAAAATGATTTCTGAAGGATCATTTTTTATGCTTATATTGTTTCTGAAATTTTCTGCTGTATTTATCATATTGCTACTGTATTTAATAAATGTATAGTGTACTTTTATTGACTTTTGTATTTTAGGCAGCCTGCTAAGACCTGGCTAGGGACAACAGATGGAAACTAGCACTCATAGCTAACTCTGGCTTGTTTACAGCATTTAATTTGTTGTTGATTAATGAGCATTGTCCCTGTCAAATAAAAGAACAAACAAAGAACAAACAAACACTGAAGACTGAAGTAATGATGCTTTGACATCAAATATGTAATAAATTGTAATAATATTTCACAATATCACTGTCTTTAGTATTTTTCTCATCAAATCACTGCAGCCTTGGTGACCAAAAGAGACCTCTGTCAAAAACAATTTAAAAAAAAACTTAATTATTTCACACTTTAGTGTTCTACTCAATTCTCAATTTCTACTCATTCTGGTATAAGGATTATTAGGAACACATGTTCAATTTCTCATTAATGCAATGGGCTACAACAGCACAAGACCCCACCGGGTACCACTCATCTCCACTACAAATAGGAAAAAGAGGCGACAATTTGCAAGATCTCACCAAAATTGGACAGTTGAAGACTGGAAAAATGTTGCCTGGTCTGATGAGTCTCGATTTCTGTTGAGACATTCAGATGGTAGAGTCAGAATTTGGCGTAAACAGAATGAGAACATGGATCCATCATGCCTTGTTACCACTGTGCAGGCTGGTGGTAGTGGTGTAATGGTGTGGGGGATGTGTTCTTGGCACACTTTAGGCCCCTTAGTGCCAATTGGGCATCGTTTAAATGCCACGGCCTACCTGAGCATTGTTTCTGACCATGTCCATCCCTTTATGGCCACCATGTCCCCTCTGATGGCTTCTTCCAGCAGGATAATGCACCATGTCACAAAGCTCGAATCATTTCAAATTGGTTTCTTGAACATGACAATGAGTTGACTGTACTAAAATGGCCCCCACAGTCACCAGATCTCAACCCAATAGAGCATCTTTGGGATGTGGTGGAACGGGAGCTTCGTGCCCTGGATGTGCATCCCACAAATCTCCATCAACTGCAAGATGCTATCCTATCAATATGGGCCAACATTTCTAAAGAATGCTTTCAGCACCTTGTTGAATCAATGCCTCGTTAAATTAAGGCAGTTCTGAAGGCGAAAGGGGGTCAAACAGTATTAGTATGGTGTTCCTAATTATCCTTTAGGTGAGTGTATATCAGTGTTTTAAATGGTTTAACATGTCTCAAATTTTTTCCTTCAAGAGGGTTAAGACTAACCAGATTTAATTCGTTACGAAATCCTATATTTTGTTTGCGATTTGTATTTATGTTCAACAGTCATCCTGCCTAGCAGTGTCCATACGGCGGTGTGCTGGCGAGTTCACTGTGACTGCCACAGTGAGATCTCCCACAGCTTTGACTACTGTTACCCAGCAGGACCCCAGCGTTAGCAGAAGAGCTGAGAGATCACACCAGACGCTGCTCTGAATGAACCACCCAACCACTGTCAAAACACACCAGCTGGACGGACTCTCATCAACTCCTCAGTGTGAACACACAGCATTGTGGGGCTGCAGAAAGAGCAAAAATACCCTGAATATTCTAGTTGTTGTTTTCTGGAGAGAACCATCTCTTAAAATATAAACACACCACTAATATCCATGGATCATCTCCACGATGAGGGAACCGTGCAAAAAAACCAAACACCAATCATTTAAAAAAAACTCAAATCATGTAACTTTTGCCTCAGGTTAGCCTTTTCTGATTCGTTTCTGATCCAAGCAATACCTAGAGACACTATATCTACAATATCTACACACACATATCATAAAATTTGATGTTAGATCCAACTAATCGGGATTAATCGATTTGACAGCACCAATACAGTCAAACCAAAAGTTATTTAGACACCAGATATTTTTTCTAGTGTGCAGGACACTATAGTTCATGTAGTGAGGAGAGCAAAATAAAGTAAACTATGACATATTATACCCAATAACTCTTCATAAAGTGACTACTAACATTTATACAAATTTGGGAGCAATAATTATTCAGACACTTTGAGCTGATCATATTTTGCAGAAGTGTGTTTTCTTTAATTGCTAATGCTCTTTTTCCACACAGACTGAACAACATTAAGCATTGCTTGGGAATCGGTTGATCTAAACTGGTAATATCTAATTGTGTAGTTAAATTTAACAGCTGACAGATATTCATCATAATTCAAGTGTGAGAGTCTAACAGAAGGACGGACAAAACAAGTCAAATATCCACTGATAACTCTGAGTTCTGCTCATATTTACTACCATTTTCTAAACTATAGTGAATAACTGTGATAATGTGAGAAATGCTGAAGGAGTCTGAATACATGTTGGTTTTTTAACCCATCACCCAAAAGCTCAACATATCCTGCTGTATTAAAGTACAAACTGAGGGTGATACTCGAAAAGCTGGAGCTTGGGGAATATGGTGTTGAGTAAATTAAATCAATACTCATATCAGCTCACAGTCTCTCTGGACAAACAGTCTGGCAGGCTGACATATAGGTCAGCCCACGCCGTCTGAAATCTGCACCTACACCATTGAAGTTTCTCATTTAATGGGAAAAACAGAGCATTGTTTAAAGCTGATCCTGTTTAAAGTTGACTTCTGTGTGAATGTGTGAGTGTGCAGCTCTCAAAACATCCATTTAGTTTAATGTCTATTACAAATAAGTTATCTGAAAGAAACACTTTATTAGGCCTTAAAATGAAAATATGTATCTTAAAGATTGTATTGTGCAGAATCATCAGGGATTTTTGGATAGTCATTAAACATAAACGGAATATTAATGTTTTTTTAGATTTGTGGTTTTAATGGCTAAGCAAATGTACATAAATATTAAATGAAAAGCTCTTCGTTCTTAATGATACAACACATCTGTGTCTAAAGCCATATTGACCCATGATCAAGTGTACACATATATCCACACATTTGTAAACCCGAATGGTCTTACCTTGATTGTCTTCGTCCATATCTGCAGATTAATGTAAAATATTGAAATGGTGTGATGAGAACGCGCTCCACACACAGATGTGTTCCTTATAATGAAGGGTTTATCTGCTGCATTTACAATAAAGGTACTGTTTTGTGTGGAATATACGACATCAACTGATGTTATTTATCTCAGTCCTCGTTTAAAATCCGTAACCCGGTGTGTTTATGAACAGAGGAAGGGTGTTCAGCTCGCGTGGATCAATAACATCCAGCGGAATAAGCGCTTCACACACACGAGCATCTGCGTTACACAGCGACCGACATACGTCATCACACTCGCCCTGCCCCATACACGCGAATTTACCAATCCTACTACGACGAAGGCTTACCGTATGAATATTAATTAGGTAATGCTGACGTTGCTTAGTAACCATTCTAAAGCTTTACTGGCAATATTTTTTTCCATATAATATTGACCAAAACATAACGACACACACAAAGCAGCGATAAAAAATGGTGATGCCAGTAGCCTACTTGTGACAAAATTAATAATAATAATATATTAAAATAAGAACTGAGTTGTCTGTACTTGCACAATCCTGCACAAAGCGTCTTCCTTTTAGCCAATCAGCACAAACATCACATAGCGTAATTAATATTCATAAGCTAAGCCATCACTTTAGTAGTAATCATCACAACATTTATTTTTTGTTGTTGTATTGTAGCCCTAATACTGAGGCAGAACTGAAATGATACTGGATTATATATGGACTCTATATATTTAACATAAGATAATTATACAAGTATACACATGCTATTATGATGTATTATGAAGAGGAAAAAAGGGCCCTCTCATAAGAATAAATAAAAAATAATACAACTTTTAATAATCACAAAATAATCTATTATAGACACACTCCTGAATATGAGGTTTTAAAATTTGTGTACATTTTAATTTTGGGATTACAGTAGAATACAGGTGACCTCAAAGCTAACAAAGACAAAACAACTTCACGCCCTCTAAAGTAAAAGAGGCTGATCGGAGCTGGTTAGAAGCTCCGGTTGCTATGGAAACAGTGAAGCGCGTTTATTGCCGCACATGCGCATTGCCTGTTACACCCTGAATTATTATTATTATTTTTTTTGTCAGGATTTTAGAAACAAAATTGATTGAGACAATTTTGAAAGTTAATAGTAAGCTTGGTGAATTTTGATGTTCCCCATTTAAAGAGACAGGAGCTGT
Organism: Pimephales promelas; assembly: GCF_016745375.1. The sequence goes on along the minus strand of NW_024121213.1, from coordinate 70,764 downwards.
ATTGAGAATGAGGAGTTGACGTCATTTTACAGTGCCCCTTCCCTTTCCGCCATGTTGGTAGGATTCCCACGACAAAACAGTATTGATTACGTGCGTTTTTAGCTCGGTAGTAGAGGAGTTTCTCGCAATACCGCACTGTTTTACCATGCCTGGAAGTAACTGCTGCGTTAAAAACCGATAAAAACCCTGGTAACTGTCACGGGTGACAAAATCGCTCAGTAAACGGAACCTTCTTGAGAGTCCTGAGTTTCCTAGGGGAACGTATTGGGTGCAACACTCCACTACGGTTCCGGGTGTGATGGAAACATGCCCGTACTGATTAGCGCTAATGCATTGCAGGTGTGAGAGAGAGAGGAGCGGCGCTCACACAGGCTTCCTGTTTCATAAGCCACAATATAAAAGGAGCATTTAGAGAGTGTTTGCAGCGCGGTTGGTGGGTGTACAGTGTGTCAAGATTCCAAAGGGTTGACTCTGGGCAGTGCTGGATACAGGCTTCCTTGGAAAAATCGTTGGAGTGTGGAGATCGCCCATTCGAGTTTGCTGGGTCAGATTGATCGTTTGTGGGAAGACTGCTGGGCCGAGCTAGGGCTGGATCTGTGCTGTGGAAGGAGAGAGGAAAGATAAGTGAATTGTTTTCATCTTATGAACATTTGAACCACTTGAAGAGGATACAGTGAATGTGGATCTGACTGTTGGAGGAGCTATGTGTTTCAGAGTGTGATGAGGAGGAATTAAAAGTGGAAACCCTGTAAACGAGCGCAACGGCCGGAGTGGGGCCTCTGTCCAACCCTATCGTGTGAGTGAATTGCAGTGCTTTTGCCTTATTGATACACATTGATTTATTGCTGTGGAATTGAAGTGAACACAAGTGTGCTGTGTCTTTGTTGAGAAGTGGCCCCCATCCATGCTTACACGTTCGTGGAAGGTTATTATATCTGCCCCCGTCAGAAGCCCAGAGTGATACAGTGAACTGAAGAGAGAGTACTTTGTACTGTGAAGATCCCCACCTGTTCTACTTGCTGTTTGAGCCTAGAAGCATACAGCACCACTGGTAAAGTAACCTTATGACTCACTGTCTCCCTATTGTGAACTGAAGAGAGAGTACTGTGTACTGTGACTATCCTCACCTGTTCTACTTGCTGTTTGAGCCCAGAAGTATACAGCAACGCTGATAAAGTAATCGTTTAACCCACTGTCGCCCTACTGTGAACTGAGCAGAGAATACTTTGTACTGTGAAGATCTCCACCTGTTCTACTTGCTGTTTGAGCCCAGAAGCATACAGCACCACTGGTAAAGTAACTTTATGACTCACTGTCCCCCTATTGTGAACTGAAGAGAGAGTACTGTGTACTGTGACTATCCTCACCTGTTCTACTTACTGTTTGAGCCCAGAAGTATACAGCAACGCTGATAAAGTAATCGTTTAACCCACTGTCGCCCTACTGTGAACTGAGGAGAGAGTACTTTGTACTGTGAAGATCCACACCTGTTCTACTTGCTGTTTGAGCCCAGAAGCATACAGCACCACTGGTAAAGTAACCTTATGATTCACTGTCTCCCTATTGTGAACTGAAGAGAGAGTACTGTGTACTGTGAATATCCTCACCTGTTCTACTTACTGTTTGAGCCCAGAAGTATACAGCAACGCTGATAAAGTAATCGTTTAATCCACTGCTTCATTACCGTGCACCCACGAGAGTACCCTGTACTGTGAAGAATCCTTACCTGCCATACTTACCGTCTGAGTCTGGAAGTCTGCAGCACCGCTGGGGGAAAAGTAAGCTTTTAATCCACTGCTTTATTATCGTGCACCAACGAGAGTACTCTGTACTGTGAAGAATCCTTACCCGCCATACTTACTGTCTGAGTCTGGAAGTCTGCAGCACCGCTGGGGGAAAAGTAAGCTTTTAATCCACTGTTTTATTATCGTGCACCAACGAGAGTACTCTGTACTGTGAAGAATCCTTACCCGCCATACTTACTGTCCGAGTCTGGAAGTCTGCAGCACCGCTGGGGGAAAAGTAAGCTTTTAATCCACTGCTTTATTATCGTGCACCAACGAGAGTACTCTGTACTGTGAAGAATCCTTACCTGCCATACTTACTGTCTGAGTCTGGAAGTCTGCAGCACCGCTGGGGGAAAAGTAAGCTTTTAATCCACTGCTTTATTATCGTGCACCAACGAGAGTACTCTGTACTGTGAAGAATCCTTACCCGCCATACTTACTGTCTGAGTCTGGAAGTCTGCAGCACCGCTGGGGAGAAGTAAGCTTCAACCCCCCCCTGCTCCATCATCGTACATCGACGAGAGTCTCTTGAACTGTGAGAAACTTTTGGTTTAATAAAGATTGTTACTCCTTTGAAACTTATCTCTGTCTCCGGGTCCTCTGTGTGCCTGTGGTGTCGGCTCCTCACGGTGGTGACTCAGTTAGAGGGGGGGTGGTTGGTCACCCGAGCGTTCCTCCCCTCGACCTGTGACATCAAAAGTGGCGTAGTCGGCAGGGTACACACCGTGAGTTGTAGCGGCCACAGGTACGCGATGGCGGACGAAGAGGCACCTGCGGCACGTCCTCAAGTCATGCCGATCTTCATGGGAGCTCCCTGGGCGCAGCGCTATGGAGGACCGGGATCGGAGTTAAGCTTACAGGATTGGAAGGCGCAGACGGAGTATCTGGCTGGACTACAGGGACTGAGTGCAGCACAGAGAGTACAGTTTGTGTTGGGGTCGCTGGAAGGAGAAGCCAAAAGGGAAGTTCTGGCTGCATCGGAAGCCACACATGCTACCGCAAAAACTATCTTCGATTTCTTGTTCGGATTATATGGAGACTCCACCCCAGTGGCCACTCTTCGTGCCCAGTTCTTTAACTATAAACAGGGGCCTACGCAGACACTTCGGGCATACTCCTTGAAGTTGCGGGAGCAGTTTGGCTGGCTGAAGGGGCGACCGGACCATGGACTGGGTGAAGGGGATGACTTGTTACGAGATCAATTCGTCTTGGGGCTGCGTGAAGGGCCAGTACGTCAGGGCATACGACTCCAGCTTCGACGAGACCCCACTATGACCTTTGAGGCTCTGCGACAAGAGGCCTTGGCGTTAGAACTGGACCAGGGAGAGGTAACTCGCACACCAGTCTGTGTGGCAGCAAGTAGTGCCAGTGGACCTGCGCCTGTCGAACCGAGCGATTGGAAACAGAAACTGAGGGCCGAACTGTTGGAGGATGTCAAGGGACAGATGGCGGAATTATCCCGGAACCTGCTGGGTGAGCTTCGTCGAGGGCGAGTTGAAGGCGGAGCAGTGGGGCGAGAGAGGTCGTATTCAGAGGAAGGGCGAGGTCCTCTGCGCCGCCCCCTACGTCCTGTGGGCCCCCGGTTCCAGTGGGACGACCAAGGAAGGCCCATTTGTATAAATTGTGGAGATCCTGGACATATCAGTCGCCAGTGTGGGCTTCGTCGGGGTTCTCAAGGGGGTTTTTAGTTCCACCGGCCACTGTGGGTCAAGTGGCCGGGACCCCTTTGCGTGACCCTCTTTCTGTTCCTGTTGCACGAGATGACTGGGTGGGACATTGCCCTACCGTGGAGGTTCAAGCTAATGGAGTCACGATAGACTGTTTGGTTGACACAGGGTCTCAAGTTACGCTATTCTCGGAGAGCCTGGCCCAGGAGTTGTTCGCAGATCATCGGCTCCAAGCAACTGAAGCTTCCAGGCTGACCCTACGGGGGGCTAATGGTTTGGACATCCCCTACACGGGGTACATCGTGGTAGACTTTCTTGTCCGAGGGGTCCCCGTCCAACAAAAAGGGGTAGTTATTGTCCGAGATCATTGCTTGGGAAATCATCGAGCACTTTTAGGGATGAACGTTATACTGGATTGCTGGGAAGAATTGTTTCGGGGGCCGCCGGCTCGGATGTCTCCGTCACCGGCAAAACAGGACTGGGACCGAATTCTGGCCGATTGTAAAAGAGTGCACGCAGCTAATCACATAGAAGAGAGGGAAGACATCGGTCGAGTTGCCTGTAGGTATGCTCTGTCCATCCCAGCTCAGAGTGAGACCGTTCTTTGGGTCCGAGTACCCGCAAGACCCCGTGGGTCAGGCACCTGTGTCCTGGTAGAGCCTCACGAAGATTGTCAGCCAGTTGAAGTGGCTCACGGACTGGCGGTTGTCCATCGGGGGCGAGTCTCAGTAAAAGTACGGAACACAAATCCTTACCCAGTGCTCCTTCGTCGACACCAACGTCTGGCCCGAGTTTCCTCGGTACGTCCTGCCCAGGTGCACGAGCACCAAGCTGTCTGCTTCAGACAGGTGAGCCCTGCGGTGGTGGAAGTTGCCGTCCGCCCTGTTGAGGTAGAACTGGGTTCGGTTGGAGGAGGGATGCCGGCCCATCTGATGGGAGAGTCCCTGAAGGGTGAGAATCTGGACGAGGAGCAAGTGGTACAGCTTCAGGAGCTTTTGAGGAAGTGGCAACATGTGTTTTCAAAACATGAAGAGGACTATGGCTGCACAGGGGTGGTGAAGCATCAAATACCCACTGGTGAGGCGACGCCTAGTCGAGAGCGGTACCGTCCGGTGCCCCCCACTCTTTATACCGAGGTCCGCACCCTGTTGAAAGGTATGCTGGAGGGAGGAATCATCCGAGAAAGCAGTAGTCCTTGGGCTGCGCCCATCGTTCTGGTGCAGAAGAAGACGGGAGCGTGGAGGTTTTGCGTCGACTATCGCAAACTTAACAGTGTAACGAAGAAAGATGCATTCCCGTTGCCACGGATTGAAGACTCACTCACCAGTCTTACCCAAGCGGCATGGTACTCGACATTGGACCTGGCAAGTGGATACTGGCAGGTGCAGGTGGATGACCGAGATAGGGAGAAGACAGCTTTCACCACCCCGTTTGGGTTATTTGAATGGGACCGTATGCCGTTCGGTCTGTGCAACGCTCCTGCGACTTTCCAACGCCTGATGCAGCGCTGCCTAGGAGGACAATTAGTCGACTCAACGCTGGTCTACCTAGACGATGTGATCGTCTTCTCCCCTGATTTCCACACTCACCTGCATCATCTGGAAGGAGTTTTCAGGGCCATGGAGAAATATGGGCTGAAGCTTAGGCCGGAAAAATGCCAGTTACTGCGGAAAGAGGTGCAGTTCTTGGGACATCGCGTCAGTGCTGTAGGGATCTCCCCTGACCCAGAGAAGGTGGCGGCGGTCCAAGGATGGGAGCCACCCCGGACAGTAAGACAGGTGCGGTCGTTCCTGGGCTTTGTGGGATATTATCGTCGCTTTATAAAGGGATTCTCTGGGCTTGCTAAGCCACTGAACCAACTCTTGGCTGGCACTGGACGTGCCCGTGGTAAAGGCTCCCCCTCAGTACACTGGGATTCCACCTGTGAGACCGCTTTCCAGAACCTTAAACAGGAACTCCTGAAGGCCCCAATCTTAGCCTATGCAGATTTCACCCAGCCGTTTCTCCTGTACACTGACGCCAGCAATGCAGGATTGGGGGCCGTGCTGGCCCAAGAGCATCAAGGAGTGGAGAGAGTGATAGCTTACGCAAGTCGAAGTTTACATCCCGCCGAACGAAACGCTGCAAACTATAGCTCCTTTAAAATCGAACTACTGGCGATGAAGTGGGCCATGACGGAGAAGTTTAAAGACTACTTGTGGGGAGCCAAGGTAACGGTGATTACAGACAACAATCCCTTAGTACACTTGCAATCCGCTAAATTGGGGGCAGTGGAGCAGCGCTGGGTGGCACAGCTAGCAAATTATGATTACCAGCTAAAATACCGTCCCGGCAGAGAGCACGTAAATGCAGATGCCCTGTCCAGACTCCCAGCCACCCAGAGGGACGATCAAGCACCCCTCGGTGCCCTTGGTACCGAAGATGAGCTGCTGGTGGCCGTGGTGGAAGCTCCCGGGGCCCCGGAGTCTGTTCCATCTAGTTGGGGGTGGGACCCCGGACGGTGGAGAGAGCTGCAGCAGAGAGATGCGGATTTGGGTCAGCTCCTGTTGTACCTCCGACAGGGAAACATGCCGAGGGCAGAGGAAAGACGGTCTCAGACGGTGGGGGTACGACAGCTTCTGAGACAGTGGAAGAGGCTGCAACTCCGAGAAGGAGTAATTTGTCGTTCAAGACGGGATCCCCGCACACAGGAGACTGTACACCAAGTTGTTGTACCAGAGGGCCAAGTTTCGGAGCTGTTGAATGCCTATCACACCCATACTGGTCATCAGGGCCAAGAGAGGACACTGTCCCTGCTGAGGAGGTATTTCCACTGGCCTAGGATGGAAAAGAAAGTTGAGGAATTTGTTCAGAGCTGCCCACGGTGTACCTTGTTCAAACGCAGGAAGGAGGTCCGAGCCCCATTGGTCCCCCTGCGACCGAAAGCACCTCTGCATATCGTAGGGATAGATTTCCTGACTCTGGGTCGACCAACAGACCGATTCCAGAATATTCTGGTCATGACGGACCTATTTACTAAATATGCCTGGGCCGTCCCCACCGTCGATCAAACGGCAGTTACCACAGCCAACGCCCTTTGGAGAGCAGTGATACAACCTTTTGGCTGCCCAGAAACCCTACACTCGGACCAAGGTTCAAATTTCGAGTCCCGGGTCATCCAAGAGCTGAGCCGCCTCTATGGGTGCCGAAAGACCCATACGACCTCATACCACCCTCAGGGTAACGGAGGGTGCGAAAGATTCAACCAGACCTTGCTGGGGTTGCTGGGGACCCTAGAGAGTGAACAACAGGGCCAATGGGCCGAGAGTCTTCCCTCGCTGTTACAAGCATACAACAACAGTGTGCACAGTGTCACCGGTTATGCTCCTTCCTACCTTATGTTTGGGCGCCACCTCCGCTTGCCTGTGGACTTGCTCATGGGGACCGAGGCTGTGGAAAGAGGGTATAGTACCACTGACTGGGTAAATCGGCACCACCACCAACTGCTCAATGCCTACCGACGAGTCTCAGACCATCTGAGTACAGCAGCCGCCAAGAATAAGAGACTATACGACCGGACTGCCCGAGAGGCCCCTTTGTTACCTGGGGAGCGAGTGCTGGTATGGGACAACCGGCGCCCAGGGAAAGGGAAGCTCAGTGCCCGCTGGGAGTCGACGCCATATGTGGTGGAACAACGACAAGGGCCTGATGCCCCCGTCTACTCTGTACGGCCCGAAGGGAAGCCCGGACCAATACGGGTGCTCCATCGAAACCTGCTCCGTCCCTGTCCGAATTACCCGCAACTAGCGGCTGAGGCTCCAAGTGCACCACCCGCCTTAGAGGCACCTATGATAGGGTGGGCTGTGGTCCCGAGGGACCCTGAGGTTGAAGCCAGAGCGGCTCTGCCCTCGCCACCCCGACGATCTCAACGGAACACCCGAGGACAACCACCTGAGAGGTACGGCGAATGGAATTGAGGGACGCCAGTTCCAGGGACTGGAACCGATTGGCAAGGGGGATGTCACGGGTGACAAAATCGCTCAGTAAACGGAACCTTCTTGAGAGTCCTGAGTTTCCTAGGGGAACGTATTGGGTGCAACACTCCACTACGGTTCCGGGTGTGATGGAAACATGCCCGTACTGATTAGCGCTAATGCATTGCAGGTGTGAGAGAGAGAGGAGCGGCGCTCACACAGGCTTCCTGTTTCATAAGCCACAATATAAAAGGAGCATTTAGAGAGTGTTTGCAGTGCGGTTGGTGGGTGTACAGTGTGTCAAGATTCCAAAGGGTTGACTCTGGGCAGTGCTGGATACAGGCTTCCTTGGAAAAATCGTTGGAGTGTGGAGATCGCCCATTCGAGTTTGCTGGGTCAGATTGATCGTTTGTGGGAAGACTGCTGGGCCGAGCTAGGGCTGGATCTGTGCTGTGGAAGGAGAGAGGAAAGATAAGTGAATTGTTTTCATCTTATGAACATTTGAACCACTTGAAGAGGATACAGTGAATGTGGATCTGACTGTTGGAGGAGCTATGTGTTTCAGAGTGTGATGAGGAGGAATTAAAAGTGAAAACCCTGTAAACGAGCGCAACGGCCGGAGTGGGGCCTCTGTCCAACCCTATCGTGTGAGTGAATTGCAGTGCTTTTGCCTTATTGATACACATTGATTTATTGCTGTGGAATTGAAGTGAACACAAGTGTGCTGTGTCTTTGTTGAGAAGTGGCCCCCATCCATGCTTACACGTTCGTGGAAGGTTATTATATCTGCCCCCGTCAGAAGCCCAGAGTGATACAGTGAACTGAAGAGAGAGTACTTTGTACTGTGAAGATCCCCACCTGTTCTACTTGCTGTTTGAGCCTAGAAGCATACAGCACCACTGGTAAAGTAACCTTATGACTCACTGTCTCCCTATTGTGAACTGAAGAGAGAGTACTGTGTACTGTGACTATCCTCACCTGTTCTACTTACTGTTTGAGCCCAGAAGTATACAGCAACGCTGATAAAGTAATCGTTTAACCCACTGTCGCCCTACTGTGAACTGAGGAGAGAATACTTTGTACTGTGAAGATCTCCACCTGTTCTACTTGCTGTTTGAGCCCAGAAGCATACAGCACCACTGGTAAAGTAACTTTATGACTCACTGTCCCCCTATTGTGAACTGAAGAGAGAGTACTGTGTACTGTGACTATCCTCACCTGTTCTACTTACTGTTTGAGCCCAGAAGTATACAGCAACGCTGATAAAGTAATCGTTTAACCCACTGTCGCCCTACTGTGAACTGAGGAGAGAGTACTTTGTACTGTGAAGATCCACACCTGTTCTACTTGCTGTTTGAGCCAGAAGCATACAGCACCACTGGTAAAGTAACCTTATGACTCACTGTCTCCCTATTGTGAACTGAAGAGAGAGTACTGTGTACTGTGAATATCCTCACCTGTTCTACTTACTGTTTGAGCCCAGAAGTATACAGCAACGCTGATAAAGTAATCGTTTAATCCACTGCTTCATTACCGTGCACCCACGAGAGTACCCTGTACTGTGAAGAATCCTTACCTGCCATACTTACCGTCTGAGTCTGGAAGTCTGCAGCACCGCTGGGGGAAAAGTAAGCTTTTAATCCACTGCTTTATTATCGTGCACCAACGAGAGTACTCTGTACTGTGAAGAATCCTTACCCGCCATACTTACTGTCTGAGTCTGGAAGTCTGCAGCACCGCTGGGGGAAAAGTAAGCTTTTAATCCACTGTTTTATTATCGTGCACCAACGAGAGTACTCTGTACTGTGAAGAATCCTTACCCGCCATACTTACTGTCTGAGTCTGGAAGTCTGCAGCACCGCTGGGGGAAAAGTAAGCTTTTAATCCACTGCTTTATTATCGTGCACCAACGAGAGTATTCTGTACTGTGAAGAATCCTTACCTGACATACTTACTCTTGGGTCTGGAAGTCTGCAGCACCGCTGGGGAGAAGTAAGCTTCAACCCCCCTGCTCCATCATCGTACATCGACGAGAGTCTCTTGAACTGTGAGAAACCTTTGGTTTAATAAAGATTGTTACTCCTTTGAAACTTATCTCTGTCTCTGGGTCCTCTGTTGTGTGCCTGTGGTGTCGGCTCCTCACGGTGGTGACTCAGTTAGAGGGGGGGTGGTTGGTCACCCGAGCGTTCCTCCCCTCGACCTGTGACATTATTGATGTGCTTTGGAGTTTATTCAAAATTATAAATGAATGTGCTACTTGAATACATTAACTGGCACATTTGGTATTCTGTCAACACAGGCTTTGATCCTGAGTTTAGGTGTAACATCAGTAGCTAACAGCCAATCACATGCTGATAGAGTTTATAGAATATTAAGAATTTAAACAAATGTACACAGGAACGAATCTTCGTCTTTTGGGAGGTGATGGAAACTACAGTCGTTGGCAGGATCAGAGACGGCCTCTGGCAGGATCACTCTGCTTTCGTTTTCAGCTTATGTTCAAAACAATCATGTTTAAGCCGCTGAATTAGTTTAGTCCGGTTATACATACAACCGCGAACAGCACATGTTGTCCCTGAGTTCCGTAACGACATCTCTCAAAAAGATTTGTGTCTTTAAATAGTAAAATAATTCTCAGAAAAACAGCTAGCCTCTTCGCTAACTAACACACAAAATACCATTGGAATGCTACTTCCGCCGCCTCACCGGAAGTTTCACCCACTTTATTTTTTACAGGAGCGCCCCTTAGAAACTTGTGGATAAGGCCTTTTACTTATTGAAAAGTATAAAATATCAGTCAGATGACAGAAGGTAATAGATAGATTGAGTACAAAAGGTTTTTCATTCACTTTTGATCATGTTGATAATTAAAAAAATCTTTGAAATGTGTAAAGGGTTAAAGACACGCAATATTATATTCAGCTTATTCAGTTTAGATGCAAGCATGAATCTTCAAAAATAAAATATTAGGGCAGGTTGGAACTTGTGTTTTTTGTGTGTGTGTGTGTCTGTGTATATCTGTGTGAAATAGATAATCTTAGGACATACTGAAAATGAGTGACCTCATTTCAGCAATATTTAAAATATAGTGTGAGTGTGTATAAGACATGAGCGATCACACAGTTTGGAGGGGGAGCGCTATGCTGTCTTAAAAGGAGATTGCATGACCTGAATAACAGATGTATGTGTGTGATTTTGCCTTTGTATGCGTTTGTGATGAGATCATACAGTTGCCCCCCTGTAAGCTTATGAAATGCAAGTGTGTAATGACATCATACAGGACACTAAGGCCTGTCAGGACAAACGCCCTGTCATCAAGTAACATGCTTTTTACCACGGTACTCTTACTGAGTGATTTGAGCACTGCGTGCTTCTGGAATATTGCTCGTTCTCTCTCTCTGTCTATCTCCCCCCTTCTATTTAAAACTGTGCTCTTTATGTCTTCTTTTTCCTCATTCTCTATGCTCCTTTAAAGGGCTTGTAGCAGGGTTGTTCACCATTTAGAATTGTTTGGTGAAATACTTATAATTTGTGTGCGTGTGTGCAATACGTGCGTACATGCATGCTTGTTTTATCTACAATATAAGTGTGTTTCCCTTTCAAGGGAACTTCGAGCTGCATTGCCAAACGCGATGGGGAACGCTCTGCGTGATTGCGTCGTGAAGCGTCTGTACAATCAGTCCAATGAGAGAGTAGGACGTCAGGTGACGTCATCGACCAGGAAACTATAAAGCACCCTTGAGATCAGACCGTGACAGCTTCTGTAGCCTTCAGCAAGCGATCTCTGTACTCTGTCCTTGTCTATTTATTGTTGTTTGTCAAAGCCAAGAAAATAAATATATATCACTATCTATATTTATGGCAAGCAAGATTATAGACGCTGTGTGGTTCCCTGCCCTCGTTACATCACGGGTGGGGACACACATCAGCTATTTGTTTGGGAGTGGAGCATGCCAGCAGTCAGTTCTGGAGGGAGCTGACTGTGGGCATTGCGAGAAGCTGTCCGCGAGGACGCTCCGCTCCCGCCGGGCGTTCTCCGAGGAGGACGGTTGGGTTCACGTTCCCAGCGCGGGTCTCTCTGTTGCCGAGGCACGGAGACGACTTGCATTTCGGGGTTCGCAAATGAATCTGACAGCGGGGGTTAGGACGAGCTCAGCTCTATCTCAGCTTTTACATGCCAGATCTAGTGGACTGCGATTTTCAGTTCCGAGGAATTGGTATCGTTAGTGTTTTGTTTTAAAAAGAAACAGTACAAAACAAATAAAAATGTTAAGAGAAAGGCAGATGTTTGACTTTTAAATGAATGAATAAATAAGTCAGCTCATATCTGCTGAATAAAGAGGAGCTTTTAAAAGGAGGTTTTATTTATGCTTTTGCCAGTTAAAATTTTACGGGCTAGCTGAATATTATGAGATTGAAAAATAAATAAGAGTTTTTAGATTAAATTGATCTTAAAAACTAGAAAACTCTGTATCTCAGCCTCCTCGTCTGGGTTTATATTTTATGTGTTTAATCCCCAGATGTCTAATTATAGCAATGTTTGGGTATTTCAGTGCATCGGGTTAAAGAGACGCTTGCTAGCTTTCTCTCTCCCGAGTCAGTGTCATCGTTTTTTTAACCCCGACGTTACCCACCAGCCATCATAAATAATGAATACATTTTTATTAGGCAGCCCTGGTGGGTATGGAATGAGTGTGAGGAGCGACTCTCTGAGGAGGGTCGCAGCGCTGCCAGTTCGGTTGTTCCCGCTGGTGGCCACAGAATTATATGTACATATATGTTTTTCCAATATAAAGATAATGGGAAAATAAAGATATAAATATATCTGTTCTTCTGGAAGCTTCGCTTTCAAGAAAACTATGAAATAATCCATTCAGCGGTGTTCCAGAGGTTTCTTCCTCACCAATGTTCCTGAGACTGCTGGACGAGAGCAGTCTCGGCCTATTAAGCTCCTCGCAGCACAAGGTGCAAAACAGAACAGTCTATAGCCAGTTAGAGATATGCAAGATCTGAGGACTGTTTTATCTCTAAAAAAGCTTGGACAAAGGAGAAGTCCTGACGCTGAGGCGGTCAGGCTTCTAAGGGTGGTCCCCTCTGGGGTAGGGACGGTTTTGAGAAATCTCTGAGGAGGGTCGCAGCACTGACGGTTCGGTTTCCCTGCCGGTTCGCCGTTTCAGGGCACCAAGGTCTCAGTGTCCCCAAACGAGCCTTAAAAAAGAGCAGTCAGTTCGGTTTCCCTGCCGTTTCAGGGCGCCGAGGTGCCTGCTTTATCCAACGGTCCTCCTAGGAGGGTCGTAGGAACTAAGCTAGTTAAGAGATAGGCAAGATCTGAGGACTGTCACCATCTCTAATAAAGCTTAGATAAGAAAACGAGGCTATCAGGCTTCTGAGGGCTCCTCCGGGGCAGGGACGATTTTGAGAAATCGTTTCTCCTCGGCAACCTCTGGGGTGCGACTCTCTGAGGAGGGTCGCAGCGCTGCCAGTTCGGTTGTTTCCTGCCGGTTCGCCGTTCTGGACACTGAGGTGTCGGTGTCCCCATACGATCCTCCGAGGAGGGTCGTAGAGCGGTCAGTTCGGTTGCTCCTCGTCGGTTCGCCGCTTCAGGGCACCGAAATGATTGTTTAAGCAAATCCAGAGGCCAGTAGAATTCCCCTAGTAGAATTTCTGGCAGCGTAAAAACTACTGCCACACATTTCTCAGTGGGTCCTGCACACTATAGAAAAGGGTTTCAGAATTCAGTTCGGTTCTTGTCCGCCCAGATTTCTAGGGGTCCTCCTCGTAGTGGTGGACCCGAGCAGGCTTTGGTTATGGAGCAGGAAGTATTGACCCTTCTGTAAAAGGAGCTGTAGAAGGGATTCCTCCTCCCAGCAGACAGCCATTACTTCATTGATTCTGAAAGAGGATGAGGTGTTGCGTCCTACTCTGGACCTGTGTCAATTAAACAGCAGGTTTCAGAATCTTAAGTTCAATATGCTTAAATATGATTGTGTCACAGATTCAGTCCGAGGACTGGTTTCTCTCAATAAACTTAAGGGACGCTTACTTATCTTTCCATCCTCATCACAGGAGGTTCCTGAGGTTTGCTTTCGGGGGCAAAGCATACCAATATTGGGTTCTCCTATTCAGCCAAGGTTCTCACCCCACACCTTTGTTTTCAGTAAATGGGGTATGTATCATGGCAGCTGCGTCCAACGTAATTACTTTTGGCCTTCTGTACATGAGACCCATGCAGTGATGGCTCAGGACTAAGGGGTTTTCTCTGAGGAGAAAAAAGTTTTTCGCATGATCGAGGTCACGCGGCTTTGCCTTCGTGCTTCGGTCTTGAGGAAGAACCTTGGTTCCTCGCCCAGGCCCACTGTTGGGGGCTTCCTGTCAACGCATAATGTTATCGACGGATGCTTCCCTCACAAGTTGGGGGGTATATCTAGGCCAGTTACTCACTGTCAAGCATTTTTTTAGACTGGTGTCTCTCACGGCAGCTGTGTCCAACGTAGTTACTTTTGGCCTTTTATACATGAGACCCATGCAGTGATGGCTCAGGACCAAGGGGTTTTCTCCGAGGAGAAAAACGTTTCGCATGATCAAGGTCACACGGCTTTGCCTTCGTGCTTCGGTCATGTCGAAGAACCTTGGTCCCTCACCCAAGCCCAGTTTGGAGGCTTCTTGTCGACGCATAATGCTATCAACGGATACTTCCCTGACAAGATGGGGGTGATCATGAGTGGTCGCTCGGCGAATGGTACTTGGCAGGACCATCTACCTTTTAGCACATAATTGGCTAAAAGTGATGGCGGTATTCCCGAAAATCTCAATACTTCCTGCCAGATGAAGTATTACACTGATGATAAAACACTGATGGTCTCGTATATCAGAGCAGATATCCTGTTGAGGCAGGGGCTGAGGCCCAGGGAATGGAGACTCACCCCCGAGGTGGTGGAGCTTCTTAGGGAGAACTAAAGTCAAACTAAAGTCAGTCGACATTTCACATCGTTGGTACAACGCATTGCTCTATTTTGTTCTCCCTCACACATCCAGCTCTGCTTGGACTGGATGTGATGTATTAGGTGTGGTTAACACTACACCGGTACGCATTTCCCGATATCTTTGCTCCTGGGAGTTCACCCTCATTTGGAGTTTGGATACTGTGGCTTGGCCTCTGAGGGAAGCATCCTCCAATCCAGAGCTCCTTCCACGAGAGAAACTATATGCATTGAAATGGAAATTATTCTCCATCTGGTGTGGCGAACATCACCAAGATCCTGTTAACTGCCCTGTTGATACAGTTCTTGATTTCTTGCAAGACCGTTTCTCTCTGGATTATCTCCTTCTACCTTAAAGGTTTACGTGGCGGCTATATCGGCCTACCACACCCCTCTTGGGGGTACTTCTATCGGGAGAGATCCTCTAATTACTACTTTTTCTCGGTGGTACATGAGGTTGAAACCTGCACTGCACTCAGAGCACCGGCTTGGGATTTGGCCATTGTACTTGAGGGTCTGGCTTTGGCTCCCTTTGAGCCCATTGAAGAGGTTTCAGAAAAATTCCTCACTTTGAAAACATTTCTCCTTGCTGTTTCATTTACCGGAGATTAGGAGATTTGCATGCCCTGTCGGTTGCTCCTTCATGCCTGGAATCTGCACCGGGTATGGTGAAAGCATTTCTATACCCTAGACCGGGTTATACTCCTTAGGTCCCAGTTTATTTTTGGGGGCCTTATAGTGCTGCAGGCCTTTTATCCTGCACCTTTTAATACCCCAGATCAGGAACGACTGAACCTGTTATGTCCAGTTCGGGCATTATATGCCTACGTTCACAGAGCTGCCCTGTGGCGTAAGTCTGAACAATTATTTGTCTGCTTTGGGTCACTTAAGAAAGAGTCCCCTGCATCTAAACAGGTTATGAGCAAATGGATAGTCGAGGCTATATCATTAGCTTATGAAGCGGCTGAACAGCTTTCACCTATGGCTGTTCGGGCCCATTCTACTAGAAGTATGGCAGCCTCTACGGCCTTTATTCCGAGTGTTTCCCTTCTCGATATTTGTAATGCGGCAGGATGTCCTCTCTGCATACATTTGTCAGATTTTATGACCTTGGCCTCTCCACTCCTGGGGCTAGGTTGCTTGCTTCTTAGTGTGCGCAAGGACTTCACACAGAACGGGCATTTCTCAGCATGGCGTAGTGGGTATGGGGTTCCCCATCGCGTTTGACAACGCAGCTCGAAGTTCCCTTGAAAGGGAACGTCTCAGGTTACGTATGTAACCCTGGTTCCCTGAGAGGGAACGAGAGCTGCGTTCGCCTGCCATACTTCCTGCATGCCCTGATCGACTTGCTTCAGGCCTTTTACAGAAGCTGGCGCGGTCTGATCTCAAGGGTGCTTTATATTTTTTTGGTCGATGATGTCACCTGACGTCCTACTCTCTCATTGGACTGATTGTACAGACGCTTCACGACGCAATCACGCAGAGCGTTCCCCATCGCGTTTGACAACGCAGCTCTCGTTCCCTCTCAGGGAACCAGGGTTACATACGTAACCTGAGACGTTTTTTAATAAAACATTTAATACTGTATCCATAAACATGTTATCATACACATATCCCAAACCATCAGAAATTACTTTACAGATTTATGTATACTCTAGCTACAATATTTCACACAGTTAATTCTGAGAGAGTATAGAATAAAATATTGAACGAAAGCAATTTGATAAGAATTTTTTACTCACAGCATTGAATCATTGTAATAATGGCCATTTTAGCAATAATAATGATAATGCTAAATTATTTTCAGTGTAATGTTAAAGTTAAAGTTAAATATTACTGGTTTAATGTTGATGAAATGGTATATTATGCTTACCGGTGAGAATGTGTGGGTACCTAAATTCAAAAAGATTGGTAAAGTCTAGTAGAATAATAATCATTGTTTGAAATAGATTAAAAAATGTATTTAGAACTTAGAATTTAAAATAGAAAACATTAATACATGTTATGTTTTCATGTTTAATGGGGACTTTCCATTGACATAATGATTTTTACACTATACAAACTGTGTATTCTATCCCCCAAACCTACCTATTTTTACAGATTTATAAGCTGTTTTTATCATGAGGACCAAAATGTCCCCACAAGATAAGGATGTTTTGTCCCATAAGGCAGGGTTTTATTTTTTAATTCCAATTAATGTTCATTTTATTTCAAGTGGCAGAATTTTGTTTTGTGTTGTTTGTTTTATTTTTAATTCTAGTTTTAGTTAACTATGATAATAACAACTCTTGCCATGGTGCCTTAAAGATGCCTTAATAGTGTCTAGATAGGCAGCTAAATGGGTTTTGGAGCAGAGCATCTGGAGAGAGAGACAGAACAGATAAAATAAAGAAAGCAGAAGACCGCAAGTGAATGAGTGAGAAGTAAATTAAAAATAATGGAGGAAGTATGTGAGAGATAAAGCACAGAGATGGGCCAACGGTTTATTGCCTCTAACTGCATTGCTGCGTGTCTCTATCTGTATTGTATTGTGTGGAGAGGGTGATGGCTAAGATGCAAATCGCTTTTCGCTGCAAACAATATTGCATTTCTGCGAGCTTCATCCATCCTAGAGAGAGCGGCGGGAAGCAAGATGGATGGAGCGCTGAACTTTAATCAGGAGGAAGCCTGGAGCGATGGAGACTTGCTTTGGTCTGTTTTTTTTTTTCAGTGCAGGATACAGATTAAATCAGTCACACGCACACATACACATACTCATCATATGACCACGACTGACACTACGATGACAATCCATCTCTTTCCCATCAGCTTTGTTGACGTCCAACTCCCCCACACATCCCAAAATCACATCACACACGCACTGCAAAAGACAGATGAGGAAAAACAGAATGAGAAAATAATCTCGTCTATGAGGACTTAAAACCCAAAGGACTCTCAAATTGACTAAACACGGCTGTTCTTGTCCACCCTTTTTTATAACAAACACACTCACTCGCACACCAGCCAACCAAATTCTCTTTACGTTCCAGCAAACTTTTCTTTTAACACATCTCATCCAGCTGGAAACAGTCGGATCCTCCAAATGTGTAATGCTTGAAGCCCCATCCTTTTTTCGTCAATGTTCCTGCAACACTTGAGTCACAATTACGGAGCCCAGGAAGTCACCTGTGGGGAAAAAAAAACAATCCAAGGTGACGGTTTTGCAATCCGTCCCCTCCCAGATAGCACGAGGCTGTTTGATCTCCTATTTACATCTGGAAGATGTATTTTAAAGAGTGTTTAAAATAAAGAGACGTAAAGAGACGTGTTATATCCCTACCCCTATTTTTCTTAATTTCTTATTTCTGTTGAAAATCCTAGGATGGATTCTACCCTGGAGGGTTGTTTACCCAATGAAGATCAGCTGCACCTGTGGCAACCTATTTAAGGAGCTTCTGGATTTTCCCCACTCTCTCTCATTTTTGTTTTGTCACTTTGTTTGAAGAGTGGGTTCTTGAGTTTGTGTTTTCATTTGATTTTTCACCACTCCACAAACCTCATTTCCAACCGTTTATTGATTTGATGTTGTGTTGATATTTATTATTATTATCTTATGTTTTGACCCTAGACACTATTTGTTTAACTTTAAATAAAATTATATTTTCTATTTTGAAACACAGTTTGTTTTGTCCTCTTTATGTTATGACTTTGAGCCGGCTCGTAACATAAATTGGAGCCTCGTCCCACTGCGCAACGTGACGTCGATGTGACTTTTGACGATGATGAAAATGACGATGTCATTTTTGGACGTCCAAATTCGGTCCAATGAAGAGGTTGTTTTGTAACGCCAGACGACGTCTTTTTTTCGACGTCAACTGCACGTCTAATTTGGACGTCTGTGGGACCTCCGTGTAAGGGCTATTTATAGTCCAAATGTGGTTACTTATGGACGTCTTTTCAACGTCAAATTTAGACTTATATTATACGTCGTTTTTCTAACTTATATAACTTTACAACATTACAGTTATACACATACAAATAAATCACAATTCAATAATCACCATTTTTATCTTTATTCAAAAATAAATTGCCATGAATAGCATCAGAAGGGCACCGGACATATCAAGCACAATTATGTACAAATAATTAGATTGTAATTTAATTATGAACAAATAATTAGATTGCAATTGAAGGGCACCAAATATATCTAGCACAATTATGAACAAATAATTAGTTAGTAGATCTCTATGAATGTAGTGTAAGACATTTACAAGTGATGAATAGTTCACACTTTATGCAGAAAGTGCAAATGATTAATTCATGCCTTTACACATCTATAACAGGTGTTGAACACTGTAGTGTAAAATTGTAATTTAATTTAATTATGAACAAATAATTAGATTGTCATTGAAGGGCCACAGTAAAGCACAATTATGAACAAATAACTAGATTGTAATTTAATTTATAATTCAAGTCCTCTCGTCTTGGCTCATCAGGGAGTTGTGAATCCTCTACCTCCAATCTTTGCGGCGCGTGCTTGAGGTGCTCAGAAACATGCATCTTGATTTACTTCTCTGTGGCTGCAGAATCAAATTTCATGATCCCTCCTACACAAGCAGAAAAATATATGATTTAGATATATGCAACGGCAATCTGAAATCATTCACCAAAGGCCCCACATTTGTAAGCAAAAATATGTTTCCTTGCATCCATTACTGGATAAATACTAAGCCATCTCAGCAACTGTTAACTAACACTTAGGCTGTCTACAAAGAGGCACTAAGCAGACTGCACTTTTTTTAGAAAGCTTGCATTCTTTAATGTGTGCATTAGAATGTTGACCATTGTCAACACCTTATAATAACGTTCAGTTGTAAGTCTGTAAGTGGTTAGTTAATGAACTACTTTGAAAATATTAGTATCATTTGCTAATCATTTATGAATGTTTTGTCAATTCCGTTACAAGTCATTTACAAGTTATTAGTAAATTATTAATGTATAAAACATGAATATACGTTTCATACATGAAAAAAATAATAATGTATGCATCTAGCAATTAGAGGGGGAAAGTGTTGTAAATGTCTTGTATTCATGTACATATCATTTGAAACAGGTAAGTAACAGTTTTTAACAGTGTGTAAATGCATGAATAAGTCATTTACAACACTTTCTGTATCCCCTAATCTAAAGTGTATAGTAATCGCTAGTAAATGTGTTACAAAGCATGCGTAGATCTTATGCCTTATTGATTCTTGAAGTGGTAATCTACGAATGAAGTGTAAGACATTTACAAGTGATGAATAGTTCACACTTTATGCAGAAAGTGTAAATGATTAATTCATGCCTTTACACATCTATAACAGGTGTTGAACACTGTAGTGTGTACTGCAGTGTAATTGCTGACTAGTGAGGTTGTAGACAGCTGTCTTCTCTAAAACACAAGGAGTCTAACCACTAGGCACCTGACATTTATGAAACGTAATGATTAATAATTTACAAAACACGACTATTCAATTGTAAATGACTTGTAATAATTTACAAAACATACATGAAGTGTTAGCATATCACTTGCTAAACATTTATGAATGTTTTGTATATGATTAGTTCATCATCAACCACTTATAAATTACTTAAAACACTGAAATAACAGTTTGTAATAACGTTCAGTTGTATCAACCTGTTGTGCTTTGTGCAATTTACAAAAGTTAGCTTTGTGCTTGGTAGAGGGCTGCATTGGGATTGAGTACCGCCGGGTCCCACGGGAGTGTAACATCCGTTGCGGGAGCGGGCGGTAATGGTCAGAGATTCGGCGGGGTGAGGAAAATAGTCCTGCGCAGGGCTCTACTTGGAAACACATTGGACTCAATAAAAAATACTATTGAGAATAATTTTGCACAAAAAAATAAATAAAAGGGATTAAAGGGATACTCCACTTTTTATGAAATAGGCTCATTGTACAACTCCCCTAAAGTTAAACAGTTGGGTTTTACCATTTTCTAAATCATTCAGCAAATTTTCTGATATTTAGAAGAGTATATCAGTAACCAGATAGTTTCTGTTCTCATTGACTTCCATAGTGGGAAAAACATATATTATGGAAGTCAATGGGACCAGAAACTGTCTGGTTACTGATACTCTTCTAAATATCAGAAAATCGTAAATAGTAAAACTCAACTGTTTAACTCTGAGGGATTTGTAAAATTAGCCAATTTCCAGACAAAGTGGAGTATCCCTGATAATACAACACATCAACTATTTGTCAGAGCAGACTGTTTTCAGTTGAAGGCTACTTCAACTTCAAAGTAATAAGGACCACCACAGGAAGTCATTCATACCCAGAGGTATAACAGTTTGTACTGACTCACCTTTATGCCATGAGAGGAGAATAATATTGAGATCTGTTACTTTTAACTTTGCTTTCAAATATGATTTAATCAGTCAGACTTTGAAGGGTTAAAGGAGTAGTTCAAATTAAAAAAAAAATTAAAAAAAGCTTTTGCTGATAATTTACTCTGCCCCATGTCATCTAAGAAATCCATGTCATTCTTTCTTCAGTCGAAAAGAAATTAAGGTTTTTGATGAAAACATTCCAGGATTTTTCTTCATATAATGGACTTTACTGGGAACCAAACAGTTCAAGGTCTAAAAGACAGTTTCAGTGCAGCTTCAAAGGGCTTTAAACGATTCCAGATGATGAATAAGGGTCTTATCAAGGACCCTTTGAGTCATGACTCGAAAAAAGATTAGTTCATTTTGATGAACGAGTTCAAACAGGAGAGTCACGAACGCTCATCACAGAACAGAGCAAGGCAAGCATTTGTGCTCATAAAACTTTAACTTTTTTATTTATTTATTAATGAGCGATCGTTTCGCTAGATAAGTCCCTTATTCATTGTCTGGTGTTTTTAAAGCCCTTTGAAGCTGAACTGAAACTCTCATTTGGACCTTGAACCGTTCCCATTGAACTCCATTATATGGAGAAAATACTGGAATAATCCTGGAATGTTTTTATCAAAAACCTTAATTTCTTTTTGACTGAAAAAAGAAAGACATGGACATCTTGGATGGCATGGGGGTGAGTAAATTATCAGCAAAAGCTTTCAAAAGTGAACTAGTCCTTAAAGAACTCTAATGATATCTTTACCCCCTGATAGGGTTAATATTGCAAATATTCTATTGCAGATATAAATTCAAACATTTAAACATAAAGGCTAAGAGTATGAGCCATGAGTAAACTGGCCAGATATCTGTGAAAAATAACTTGCGTACCTAAAGTTGTCGACCCCCTGAATTCAGCATTTAAAAGTAAAAAGAATTTCAGTATTTATCAGTAAAAAAATACATAAAAATAAATAAATACCTTTGAGTTGGACAGTACGATGTCTCATTGGACAACTTATTTCAAAACACACCTAGAGAAATAAAATAAAAATACCAATGACCATGATATTCTGTTATCATAATAGTTAAATTCATTATTATAACTATGACCTTTATAACATGATATTTGCCATATATTATTTAGCTGATTATTTAGCCTAAAGGCT
Organism: Pimephales promelas; assembly: GCF_016745375.1. The sequence goes on along the minus strand of NW_024121213.1, from coordinate 48,851 downwards.
TCTTAAGGACAACCTCACAAAAAAAAAACACAAAAAAAAAACTGGGGTTAAGACTTCTTTCAAAAGCATAAATCCTACAGATCTACAACTTTTGAACAGTAGAGTACAGTATGTTTGAGGTTTTGCTTACTAGTCGAGTTCATAGTCGTGGAGATTGTCTTGGACAGGGGGTGCAGTAACTTAGGACATCAACATGATCTTAGAAAATAACATGCAATGTGTCACAGCCAACAATGTTACATACGATTAGAACATAGGGTTTATTACAAGGAAGCAAGCATATATAATTTCTCTTTTCTGCATTTCACCTCTCCTCTAGCTAAGAAAAGAGAAAGTATATACATAAATATTATTAAATAAATTCATATGAGCATGCATTATTAAGAAAAACATCTTATAATAATGTATAATGTCATTAATATTAAATCATGAAGTTAAAACTAATTTTTTAGTTCTATGATATTTGTATACCATATTTGCTTTTGATTTTATTTTTATTGTAGGGGGGCCTATTTATATATAAATAAAAAAATAAAAATAAAACAAATATTACAAATCAATAATTTCCAGCAACTGTCAAAAGACGTCCAAATGCCGTCCAAAAAAAGTTACCCAGTTTAAGGTCAAATGTTGGACGTCAAGATGACGTCCAAGTTGGGTCATGGTTGGACGTCCAAATAACAGACCTAGTTTGGACGTCGAATAGACGTCCACAATTGGTCATGGACCGACGGACCCAATATAGACATGATCTGCACGTCTATCCGACATCCAATGTTTAGTGGGGTCCGGGATCAATAATGGTTTGGGAGTTTGAGTTTTGGTTGAGTGGAGAGTGGAAAAAGTTATTGGATTATTAGAGTTCTCCGGTTAGGTAGAGTGTTCCAGCTGGGTTGCTAGTCAATCCTTCCAACGGCACACTGTTTGTTTTGTTAGTTTGTTTTGTTAGTTTGTTATTTTTGAAGGCATCCTGGGTGGAGATCTAATCTCTGTTGGGGGTACGCTATTCAGGGCCTGGTTTTTTCCAGGTGACATAAAGTTTAGCGTCTAAAGTGGCCCTGAGCCTGGTAACCCTTTGAAGATTAGAGAGGTTTTTTTTTTTTTTTTTTTTTTTTGATGTACCGGAGCGGTCTAAGATATCCATGTTATTGGTGTACTCTTTAGCATCAATGATTAGTTTTGGGAACATGTGAAATGTTGTTTTTTGTTGAGAGAGCATTTTGTTTTCATACCCACTTTCTTCAAGTTGGTAAGTCATTTTGCACCAGTAACCAAAGTTAAGCATGTTGCTGTTTTATGTATAACATGCAGTGTTAGGGTAGCATGCTAGGTTGTTGAATGTGGTCAGCAATTTAGGCATTAATTTGTGACTGAGTTTGGTCTCTTTTTGGAAGGAGTACTATATTGTTAGCATGTTACCTGTTGAGAGGGTTTTGTTAAACCTTGTTAGTGTAGGTTAAGAAATGTAATTGTTAACTGGTGTATTAAATTACTGTTTTGTAGCTTTGTGGAAATGGAGTTGTTTGTGAGATTTAGTCCTTTTCTTCTGTGAAATCTATTTGAAAGGATATTGTGGTTTTTCGAACTCCTATAGCTACTGTTTTGAAGGTGTAGAGTTTAGCAATGGCTTCTAATGTTGAAGATTTTTTGAAAGCACCATCCGAGGAAACACTTGAAAAGTGTACTAAAGAGCAGCTGTTGCTGATTGCCTCTCATTATGATATAGAGCTCACTACTGCTGATAAAAAACTTAAAGAGTCAGTCTTAAAAAATTTAAAGGGTACTTTGCAGGAGAGAAAAGTTTTGGGTGAAAAGTTACTGGCGCCAGAGATTGTTTTTGCCAGTGAGGTTAAGCTGAAAGAGATGGCATTACGAGAAAAAGAGTTAGATTTGGAGTTGGTGAGGTGTCGTATAGAACAAGACCAAATAGCCTTAAACTAAAGAGCTGCAGGGAGAGCTTGAGTTGAGGAAATTGGATGAACAGGAAAGGGAGCACGAGCGTGCCTTTGTTCTTAAAAAGTTGGAGTTGGAGTTGTCAGGTGGGAGACCTGTGTCACAGTCTTCGTCTGCACCGTCCTGTCTTGTCATCAGCACTACACTTCCCAGGATCCTCTTGTCTCCACTTCTGAACTCACTCCCTCATCAGCCACCTGTTCCTCGTCTTGTTCATCAGTATCACCTGTCTTCACATCATTATTGTTTGATTCCTCTGTGTATTTAGTTCTCCCTCCTTCAGTCTGTGTTTGTCGGTCAATGTTTAATGTTACGCTGTGTATCCTGTCTTCCTGCCTGTATTTTTGAAATTAAATCTACGTTCTTCGTGATTTTGGACTCAGCCTGTCCTTCTGCCTGAACCCGCACCGTGACAGATTGACCGACCAAAACCTTGACAGCATGGGACTTCTCCTCACCCCAGCTCTCACCACCCTCAACCTATTTCAAGACGGACGCTCATCTGAGGAGTATGTCGGCAGGTTCCTGGAGCTCTCTGCTGGGGTAGGTTGGTCAGATGACGTCCTAAAGTCAGTCTTTTGGTTGGGTTTGGACGATCATCTGTACCAGCAAGCCCCAGCAGCAGCGTTTCCAGGAACCTTCGCCGAATACCTGGACCATGTGTTGTGGTTGAGTGGGTCAGCCTTCACCGTTGGTGAGGCTGAAGATGACAGCACCACTCAACCACACACACCCACCATCATCACCACACCTGCCATCATCCCCTCTCCGCTAGTTCCGTCTAGCCTCTCAGAGCCCGAGCTCTCTTCTTCGCTGGTCCCGTCCAGCCCCGTCCAGCCCGCTCCAGAGACCGTCCAGCCCGCTCCAGAGACCGTCCAGCCCGCCCCAGAGACCGTCCAGCCCGCCCCAGAGACCGTCCAGCCCGCTCCAGAGACCGTCCAGCCAGCGCCAGAGACCGTCCAGCCAGCGCCAGAGACCGTCCAGCCAGCGCCAGAGACCGTCCAGCCAGCGCCAGAGACCGTCCAGCCAGCGCCAGAGACCGTCCAGCCTGCGCCAGAGACCGTCCAGCCAGCCCCAGAGACCGTCCAGCCAGAGCCCGAGACCAGGATCCCACCCAGCCTCCCTCTCCCACCTCCTCCCGTCACGCAGCCGTCAGCCCTTCCGTCTGCCAGCTCCCCTGACCCAGCTGGGTCGTTGGATCCCCGGCCTTCGCCTCACACCTCCTCCATCTGGACACTTCCTCGGCCCCCGGTCCCATTGGCTCCCCCGTGGCTCCTACCTCCCTCAGCTCCTCCATGGCCCCTCAGTCCACCAGCTCGGCCAGGCTCCCTCGACCCTCCGGACTCCCTTCGCTCCCTCGTCATCCTCCCTTCACCTTGGGACTTCCTTCCTCTGGCTCCGCCCCGTCATGTCACCCCCCCAGTTCTGTCGGACTCCTCACTCCCTCCAGTCACCCGTCAGCCCTCACTCCCTCTGACCTCACCGTGTCCCTCTGTGCCCCTGTCGTCACTTCCGTCACCTGAGCCTGCGGTGTCACCATGGTCCCTCGGTCCCTCCTCAGCACCATATGTCATCTGTCCCTCTGCTTCACCCTGGTCTCCTCTCCCATCTGCTCCGCCCCTGTCAGTCGGCCCCCTGGTGTTGTCAGCCCCACTACCATCGGCTCCACCAGGGGTCCTCCCTCCAGCTACTCCGCCCTGGTCTCACCCTCCATCTGCTCCGCCCTGGTCTCGCCCTCAGCCTGCTCCGCCCTGGTCTCGCCCTCAGCCTGCTCCGCCCTGGTCTCGCCCTCAGCCTGCTTTGCCCTGGGGACGCCCTCAGCCTGCTCCACCCTGGCCACGCCCTCAGCCTGCTCCGCCCTGGCCACGCCCTCAGCCTGCTCCGCCCTGGCCACGCCCTCAGCCTGCTCCGCCCTGGCCACGCCCCGCCCAGCCCCCAGTTCGTCCCCCCTCCTTCCTCTGTTATGCGGCGTGAGGTCACGCCTCCCGGGAGGGGGGAGTTCTGTCACAGTCTTCGTCTGCACCGTCCTGTCTTGTCATCAGCACTACACTTCCCAGGATCCTCTTGTCTCCACTTCTGAACTCACTCCCTCATCAGCCACCTGTTCCTCGTCTTGTTCATCAGTATCACCTGTCTTCACATCATTATTGTTTGATTCCTCTGTGTATTTAGTTCTCCCTCCTTCAGTCTGTGTTTGTCGGTCAATGTTTAATGTTACGCTGTGTATCCTGTCTTCCTGCCTGTATTTTTGAAATTAAATCTACGTTCTTCGTGATTTTGGACTCAGCCTGTCCTTCTGCCTGAACCCGCACCGTGACAACCTGAGGGTCAATCATCTGTTTCTCCTCTTGGGGTTCCCTCCGAGTCTCCTCACGGTGGAGAGCAAGTTTTTGATATTTGGAAGGACATTAAAAGGGTTCCTCCGTTTTCTGAAAAGGAAGTAGAAAAGTATTTTTCCCACTTTGAGAGAGTTGCTACTTCATTGAAGTGGCCAAATGAGGTTTGGACGCTTCTTCTTCAATGTGTGCTTACGGGTAAGGCTCAAGAAGTTTATTTAGCACTTAGTCTAGAACAGAGTGCAGTATATGATACTGTCAAAACATCTATTCTTCATGCTTATGAGTTGGTGCCCGAAGCATATAGTCAACGTTTCCGAAATTACTTTAAAAGTGAAAAGCAGACGTTCGTAGAGTTTGCTCGGGAAATAGAGAACATGTTTGATAGGTGGTGTGCTTCTAGGCGGGTTGAGACCAAAGAACAGCTCAGGGACTTGGTTCTTTTAGAGGAGTTTAAGAATTGTGCCCCAGTAGGTCTAGTTACTTACTTGAATGAACAAAAAAATTTCCAAATTGTGTGATGCAGCAATTATGGCTGATGAATTTGCATTTACCCATAAAGGGGTGTTTGGAAATCGTGACCTAAAAAGAAACTACTATCAGGGTCGAAGTCGCCCGGCTATGACAGGATCTAGTTCTGTTCCAACCTCTCTCAGTAAACATGAGGCAGTTCCTGCTAGGGCAAATATTATTTGTTTTTATTGCAAAAAGCCAGGGCACAAGATATCTGAATGTTTTGTTCTCAATAAGAAAGCGAATTCTACCAAGCCAGCTGGGTTAGCCACTGCATGCCAATTTCCCCTTTTGACAAGTGATGAGAGTTCTCTTACGAGAGGTTCTCTCGTATTGCGCAAGCTAGCTTACGCTACGGGAAAGATTCATCTTTGCTGAGAAGTTGAAGCCAAAAAATGATTCCATAATTTTGTAATCATTGTCAACGCAGTATCTCTGAGGCAGACCATGAGCGGGGCTAGCTAGCAGCTCATTGGTTCGCTCAGAGAAAATGCACGAGCCTATGGGAGAGCGGCGCTGAGCCTGCGGCCAATGAGCGGACGGCGCTCGCTCATTGCGTCAGAGCCCGCCGAAAGGGGCGTGGCTATAGTGTATAAAACTGGCTCTCCCAGGCTCAGTCATTGATTTCTTTCAGCATGAAGCGAAATGCTGGTGGCGCAAGCACGGCCGGGAACGCAATACTCGTTCCCTCATCTAGAGAGAACCAAGGTTACGTTAGTTAACCGATTCGTTCTCTTACGAGAGGTTCTCTTGTATTGCGTAAGCTAGCTTACGCTATGGGAACATCTGGTCAACGCCGTGCGCGCTATGTAACCACTAAGCATCCCAGGGGGGAAAACACCGGAGGAATCTTAAAGTGGAAGAAGACAATAAGGCGGCCAGCATAGCGGCCGTTATCATCTAATGCATACGCCCATAAGACGGCCGGCATAGTGGGCCGTAAACGTATAATGCATAAGCACATAGGGGGAAGCACGAACCTGTTGTGATAGGACTCCCAATAGTGCAGCTTCTTATAGGAGAGCTGTATAGTACTAGACCGCCAATAATTTAGCCTGTAAGGCGGGGACTTCCAAGTTATAGAATCTGACAAAGGTGGAGGGGGAGGCCCATCCCGCAGCCACACAAATGTCGTGAATGGAAATTCCGCAGGACCATGCCCACGAAGAGGCCATGCCTGTGGTGGAATGAGCCCTGACGCCCAGCGGGCAAGGCAGGTCTTTTGAGGCGTAAGCAGGCGGCTAGACCCTTGGTGCGTAACCACATAACCGTGTCTAAGTTTAAGAATGACAATGGAGTCATTAGATCCAAACTCAAGACACGCGGCGCTTGAAGACAGCGCGTGAATGTCCCCCACGCGTTTTACTGAAGCGAGGGCAGTCAGAAAAACGATTTTTAGCGAGAGGTATTTTAGATCCACGGACTCGAGTGGTTCAAACGGTGGGGCTTTCAAAGCTTCTAGAACTATAGAAAGATCCCAGACTGGCACCGTAGGGGGGCGAGGGGGGTTCATCCTTCTGGCTCCCCTGAGGAAACGGATGATTAGCTCATCTTTGCCCAAAGACTGGGCGCGCCGGGGTTCAGCGAATGCCGCGACGGCTGCCACGTAAACCTTTAGAGTGGATGGGGACCTGCCCTTATCCAGCATCTCCTGAAGGAACACGAGCAAAGACGAAACCTCGCACGTCCGTTGGTCCAAGTTTTTGTCGGTGCACCATCTAGAGAACACAGACCATTTTGCAGCATAGAGCTTTCTAGTAGATTCCGCTCTGGCATGTTTGTTGGAATGGGCCACGGGGCTGTCTGCGACAGCTGCGTGAGCTCCGGGAACCAAATCTGATTCTCCCAGCGCGGGGCTATGAGGAGCACCGGGTGGCGTGTGTCCCTGATTCTCTGAATGACCTGCGGTAGCAGAGAGATCGGGGGAAAAGCATAGAGCAGGCGGCGGGGCCAATCCTGGGCTAACGCGTCCTCGCTCTTTGAAAAGAATATCGGGCAGTGAGCGTTCTCTTCTGACACGAAAAGATCTATCTCTGCTCTGCCGAATAGGCGCCACAATGTTAGAACTGTTTGAGTGTGCAGGGACCATTCTCCGGGGGAGACAAGGTTCCTGGATAACATGTCTGGACCGTCGTTCAGATGGCCCGGTACGTGCGTCGCTCTTTCGCCCTGATTGCTGCACATAGCGGGCTGAACACTGTGTGTGGGCGCGCTTAGAGTGTGTGTGGCAATGGGACTTACACTCAGAGAGGAGTTTTTGGGCCGTGAGACAGAGCGAGCAGAGGGGGGACACGCGCATGGGCTCGTGGGCGTGTTTATGTTTTCTGCTACTAGAGCGGTCAGTGGCCGCTCTGTGAGAATGGGCTCTGTGGAAGACACGGGCCATATGGGGCTTGTGTGTATGAGTGAACACATGCTTGTGGGCACATTTTTTACACTTGAGGCTTTTATGCTCTTTTTGTGAACTCTCTGGGTAGCCGTGAAAATGGCTTTTTGTCGCTCGCAAGCAGGCAGGGAAACCAGCTTGTTTGTGGCGGTAAACACTACTGTAGTCGGCGAGGCGTCGGGGACTAGCAGAGGACGAAACTTTGACGGCGGTCCGGCCGCAGCGGGAGAGGGCCGTCTTTTTCTCAGCTGTGCTAGGCAGACTTTTGCTGATCAGGCTTCAGCGTGATCTTGGGTCGAGGCCCCCGGGGAGGAGGCTGTCTGCGGCGGCTGTCAGAGCGAGAGCGAGGGCGGCCGCCCTGTCTACGGTGGGGCTGCTGAGCTTGCTGAGGCGGGCGCTGTTGCGAGGTTCTGGCAGGGGGCTCGTGAGAGCGGCCTGCAGAAGTGCTGGCGCGGCGGGGCAGGAACAAGTTCATGGCCTGGGTGGCTTTTTGTACCTCGGAGAAGCGGTCGATGATACCCGTGACGGCAGATCCGAAGAGGCCGGTCGGAGAGATAGGCGCGTTGAGGAACACGGCGCGTTCTGAATCTCCCATGTCAGCAAGCGTGAGCCACAAGTGTCTCTCAGCGACACAGAGGGCGGCCATACATCTCCCCAGGGCTTGTGCGGCGGCTTTAGTGGCGCGAAGGGAGAGGTCCGTCACGCTTCTCAAATCCGAAAGGATGGGCGGGTTCCTACCACTCTTCGCCATCTTGCACAAGATGTCGCTCTGTAGCACTTGGAGGACTGACATGGAATGCAGCACTGAAGCGGCCTGTCCGGCGGCGGCGTAAGCGCGAGCATGAAAAGCGGAGGTCGCTCTGCACGCTTTCGAAGGAAGCGTAGGGGAAGAACGCCATCTAGCAGAGGGCGGGCAAAGGTGAGCGGCGACCAGGTCCTTGACGGGCGGCATGGCAGTATATCCCTTCTCGGCGGCTCCGTCCACCGAGCACAGCGAGGCGGATACGTCGGAGCGGTTTCGAGCCGAAAGAGGGGCGTTCCAGGACTTGGTGAGCTCGTTGTGTAGCTCAGGCAGGAATGGTGCAGCCCGGCTGCAGGCGGGGGCCGGGCGCCGGTGCAGGAATTTACCATCCATGCGGTTCGGTGGTTGCTCGGGGGGAGGCGACCACTCGAGTCTCAGGCGGTCGACGGCCTGTGAGAGGAGACGTAACAATTCCTCTTCAACGCTGGCACGGGTCCCTGCAGACTCTCTCGTCGAAGAGCCAATCGACGACCAGTCCTCGCTGTCCGAAGCGTGCAGCGAACAAGAGTCCTTCTCTTCCGCGGTGTCGTCGGAGGCGACAGAGCGGCCACTCGGCGGCAACTGTATGTCCGGCTGGGGCGGAGAGGGAGAGCGGTCGGTGGGCGGCAGCGGCGGCCAGCATGGATCTGCAGGGGGCTCCAGCGGTCTCTGGGAGTGTCGTTTCTTTTTCCGCGGCGAAGTGAGAGGCAGCGCGGGAGCGGTCTTGACCGCCTGCAGTCATGCCCGCAGGGAGGATAGAGGCAGGTCTTCGCAGTGGTCACATCCTCCGTTGGCGAGGGCGAGCTCTGCGTGTTCCACTCCGAGGCAGAGAGCGCAGATGGGGTGGCGGTCTCCTTCTTCGAGTGGAGAGCGGCATGAACCGCAGGAAAATCGAGGCATCTTGAAAAAGACGCTCGAGCTCTTTTAGTGAATGGAATAGTAAAGAAAGGATACGGCGTCGGATGGCGCTAGCTTGCAGGACGGCTGAAGGTGGCAGACGGCCGGCTTCCTCAGTCTCCGGAGCTCGCTAGAAGGTGCCTTCTCGATGACGGCGGCTTCTTCCCAGGACAGCGGATGCGTATAGCTCGCTGAATGATGAAGAATCAACGACTGAGGCCTGGGAGAGCCAGTTTTAATACACTATAGCCACACCCCTTTCGGCGGGCTCTGACGCAATGAGCGAGTGCCGTCCGTTCATTGGCCGCGGGCTCAGCGCCGCTCTCCCATAGGCTCGTGCATTTTCTCTGAGCGAACCAATGAGCTGCTAGCTAGCCCCGCTCATGGTCTGCCTCAGAGATACTGCGTTGACAATGATTACAAAATTATGGAATAATTTTTTGGCTTCAACTTCTCAGCAAAGATGAATCTTTCCCGTAGCGTAAGCTTGCTTACGCAATACTCGTTCCCTCATCTAGAGAGAACCAAGGTTACGTTAGGTAACCGACTCGTTTTGAGCACCATTCTCTGAAGTGTGAAAACTAAGAAGGTAGTGATAGTTCCACCGATTATACGCCTTTTCTAACAACTGGAGTTGTGTCTTTGTCGGGGCATGACTGTTGTGTTCCGGTGCGTATTCTCAGGGACACAGGAGCTGCGCAATCATTACTACTTCAGGGGATTTTTACCTCTATCTGATCAGACTGATACAGGAGCTCAAGTGTTGGTAAGATGAGTTGAAATGGGTTGTACTATTGTCCCTCTACATCACATTGTGATAAAGTCACCCTTGGTTTCTAGTCAGGTAATAGTAGGGGTACTACCTTCTTTGCCAATTGAAGGGGTTTCCTTCATTTTGGGCAACGATTTGGCTGGAGTCAAAGTTATACCTAGCCCTCAAGTTACTGAAGTGCCTATGTCAAGTGAGAGCCTTGATGAGCTGTCTCAGTCTTTTCCTGATGTTTTCCAGTATGTGCAGTGACACGTGCTATGTCTAAACAGATTAAATCCACCAATGAAGGGGTATCGCCGTTAATTTGGCTGATACCTTTTTGGGGAATGTGTTTGGAAGGATGGTGATAAAGTTGTGCCTGTTGATCCTCAAATAGGGATAGGTAAAGAGTTAGAAACACCTCAGGAGATTCCTTACAAAGAATCATTAGTTACAAGGGATCAACTCATTTCCGAGCAAAGTAAAGACTCTTCTTTGTCTTCTTTCTTTGATGAGCTGAGTACTGAGCAGGAGATGAATGAGATGAAGAATGAATTTCGTAAAGAAATTCTCAAACTAGCTCATGACTGTAGCATGGCAGGTCATCTTGGCATAAATAAGACCTATAATCGTATATTGCAGAATTTCTATTGGCCCGGTCAAAAAAAAAAAGTAGTATCTTATTGTAAGACATCCCATATTTGCCAGATAACTGGTAAACCCAACCAAAGTATACCTGTTGCTCCTTTGCATCCTATTCCAGCTTTTGAAGAGCCTTTTGGTAGAGTTTTAGTGGACTGTGTTGGTCCATTACCTAAAAACAAACGTGGCCACCAATATTTATTGACGGTTATGTGTGCTTCCACTCGCTTTCCAGAGGCCATTCCTTTAAGGAAGATAACTGCTCCAGCGGTAGTACAGGCCTTGCTGAAGTTCTTTTCAATGTTTGGGCTCCCTAAAACTGTTCAGTCCGATCAAGGATCCAATTTTATGTCCAAGATTTTTAAGCAGGTACTGGATCAGTTGGGCGTCTCACATTGCCATTCTAGTGCTTACCACCCAGAGTCCCAAGGAGCCCTTGAGAGGTTTCATCAAACCTTGAAAGCCATGTTAAGAACCTATTGTCTTGAGTTCCAGAGGGACTGGGATGAAGGTGTGCATTTGATCCTTTTTGCAGCCAGAGAAGCTGTACAGGATTCTCTGGGTTTAGTCCTGCTGAGTTGGTCTTTGGCCATAATGTCCGTGGACCTTTGAAATTGTTGAAGGAGAAATGGCTGGGCAGTGCATCCGATTCTTCAAATCTACTGGACTATGTTAGTCGTTTTCGGTATCGACTTAGTAAAGCCTGTGAAATTGTTCGTACTAATCTTGCTGGCTCACAGAAAAAGATGAAGGCCTGGTATGACAGGCAGGCTAAAAAGCGAAATTTTTCAGTTGGTGATCAGGTGTTGGCTTTGCTTACTGTCCATGGGTTCTTCATTACAGGCACGGTTTTCAGGGCCTTACACAATTGAACGCAAGGTTGGTGACCTCGATTATGTAATTTCTATGCCAGGAAGACGTAAACGTAGTCGTTTGTGTCATATTAATATGTTGAAGGGCGTACTTTGTTAAAGCAGGAAGCTCTGTTGGTCTAACCAACAATGTGGCAGTATTATCGTGTGCTCCGGTCTTTTCAGAGGAACTTGGTGAAGTGGTGGTTCCTGCACCTCGATTGAATAATTCTGCAATTCTTTTTAATCTTGAGGCTAATCTTTCTCATTTGCCTCAGATGGAAAGTTCTACTCTGGTAGAGCTGATTAGCTCCTATGTTCCTTTGTTTCCAGATGTGCCTAACCAAACTAATCTTGTGGTGCATGATATTGACGTTTCAGGTGCTGCTCCTGTGAAACAACATCCTTACCGGGTTGGACCTGAAAAGCGTGCACTTTTGAGTAAAGAGGTGACCTATATGCTTGAGCATGTAATTGCTGTACCAAGCCAAAGTACCTGGGGCCTCATTTATAAACGTTGCGTACGCACAAAAGAAGGCGTACGCCGCTCTCTACGCAATAGTTGGTATTTATAAAAAGCAAACTTGACGGTAAAATGTGCGGTCCTTCACGCAAGCTCTGACCCAGGCGTACGCACAAAAATGGGTGAAATGAGAAATGGCGACACCGTCGGCAGTTGGAAAAAACAGGTGAAATTGTGTGAAACTGTAGATGGTTGTGTAAAATAAATGGCAATACTGCCTCTCATAAATAACACGAAGACTTCACAAAGAAAGTCTTACAATTAACAGCCTACACGGACACCCGTTTGATTGATCTGCAACAGAAATGCACATTAAACACATATTTCCAAAAAGAAAAAAATATGTTCTTCAATAATATTGGCATATACAATTCATCCTCATAAATAAGATGGTAAACAGAACGAAATAATGTACAAAACTGATATTCTCGCCAATATGTCCGTCTTACGGAGCAGATTTAGCAATTAGATAGTCAGTCAGATAGATAATTATGGAGATATATAGATAGATCGATAAATTGATAGATGTAGGCCTATTATTTCGTAATCCTAAAAATATATTTATATCGTAAAAATATCTTCATCAGCTATAGAATCATGCATATGCGTTTAGTTTATTTTATTTTTGATAAAATAACGTATGACCATTCAGACCATTCCTCAACCATTCAGAAAGCTGCAAAGATTACATTTGCGCTGAACTGTTTCCCATTTATATTATAACCGACATCCAAGATGCAGAAAATGGATGTAAATAAAATGCCCCATCACAATGCCTATAATGACGCACAGTGGCTGATCTTGCGCTCTTAGAAGATGTGGGCGATTAAATGGAAGGATTCGGAGTGAACGCATCATCTTCACAACAAAAAGGTGTGAAAAAAATATATAATTTATTCAAGAATTCCCTCAATGTGCAGTTTATTTCAGTTAGAACAGTCTTGATTTCACCCCATTCCTTGGCCACCTCTCTAATTGAATTAATGACTAGACGCTTTTGGCATTAGTAATGCCACACTGTGCCCTCCAAACAACATTTTTCTCCTCTTTTCCACCTCGCCAACAATAACTTCTAATTCACATTGAATGAAGTTACGTTTTTTGTTAATTCCTCTCTGTGTTTAACATGATTTCGCAATTGATGAATATTAACTTGTGGGCGTTTCACGGACTATTTATGGGCAACTATGGGCGTGACATGAAGCCGCAAAAGCTGCGCTACATTTAGAATTGATTGTGATTTATTAAAGGTGCCCTCTGGGATAAAAAATCGAATCATACACCATATTCCATACCAGATGGGGGTAGTATGCCTCCAGAAAAATACCTCCGTGGCCGCGCGCACTCATGTTTCAAACAACACGGGCGAGCGGGTTTTCCCACGCGCATATTAGTCAGTAAAACTAATAGTAAAAGGTTGGAAGACCCCAGTTTCACGTGGATCATTTGGAGATTTTCAGAGATTAGAGATTAAATGAACAACATCTCAATACTAAATTATTAAGGCCGTCTCATAGACAAGCCGGTGCATTTCGATGATATGGGAAAATTAAAGCCCAGTCATTTTTAGTTTATGGTATTCGTTTTGCTCATGTTACATTTTTTATCATTAGTTTGAATTAATTTGACAGACAGCATTCCCTGATGTGGACCAAGCTCCTTTCAGAGCTGCCAACTCTCACAAATTCACCGTGAGACACAACTTTTCACACACTCTCACGCCACATCCATTTTGTCATGCACAGAAAAGGACACAGAGACCGATCTCAGCTCTCAGATTCTGTTCATTTTATTACGCAATTCAAAACAATAAATGCAGTTTTGGCGCTTGTAAATGTTAGACGACAGATCCCTAGTGCACGTGAACCGATCATCTCTACTAGCTAATGGTAAAAGAACACGAACACTGTTGAAAGATATGTTACAACTTACCAAAATGTATTCCTCATGCATAATATCGACCAATCATTTATTTAACTCTTCCCTGAACTGAAATTTAGTAGTGGCCTCCCATGGCCGAAACTGGTATTACGACACCTGCCGGGCCGGGGCTAATAATTTAGCATGCTAATTTAGGTTATATCTCGGCAGCACTATAACTTGTCAGTTTTTTTTAATGACATCATTGCACTTATTTCTTCTCATTCTTATGATGTGTGTAGCTCATTTTTTGGATATTTTTACCTCAATTATTCCATATGGCACCTTTAAGGGAAAAATGCGTAGGATGTGCGTGCGCACAGTTTTATAAATCCGAATATTTCTATGCGTACGCACATCCTATGTTTCATCCGTACGCCACTTCTGACGCAAATCCTACGCAAAGTTTTATAAATGAGGCCCCTGGAGTTCTCCATGTATTTTGGTACCCAAGTCTGATGACTCTCAGAGGTTCTGTACTGATTTCCATAAAGTTAATGCTCTAACTACAGTTGATTCTTATCCTTTACCTAGATTGGATGATTGCATTGATCGGGTAGGGCCTGCCAAATATGTGACCAAGTTAGATCTGTTGAAAGGTTACTGGCAGGTTCCTCTTTCTGATAGAGCCAAAGAGATTTCTGCCTTTGTGACACCAGATGGGTTATGGGAATATCAGGTTATGGCTTTTGGCATGCAAAATGCTGCTTCTACTTTTCAGAGATTAGTCAATCGAGTGATATCAGGATTAGACAACTAAGAGGCATATCTGGACGACATTGTTGTGTATAGTTCTGATTGGAGTAGTCATGTAGTTCAAATAAAAGCCCTATTTGACCATTCTTTCCCTGTTCCACAATCTCGTAAGGATTTGAGAAGGTTC
>NW_024121213.1:0-33915 GCF_016745375.1 Pimephales promelas | reverse complement strand
GCAGACTTTTGCTGATCAGGCTTCAGCCGTGATCTTGGGTCGAGGCCCCCGGGGAGGAGGCTGTCTGCGGCGGCTGTCAGAGCGAGAGCGAGGGCGGCCACCCTGTCTACGGTGGGGCTGCTGAGCTTGCTGAGGCGGGCGCTGTTGCGAGGTTCTGGCAGGGGGCTCGTGAGAGCGGCCTGCAGAAGTGCTGGCGCGGCGGGGCAGGAACAAGTTCATGGCCTGGGTGGCTTTTTGTACCTCGGAGAAGCGGTCGATGATACCCCTGACGGCAGATCCGAAGAGGCCGGTCGGAGAGATAGGCGCGTTGAGGAACACGGCGCGTTCTGAATCTCCCATGTCAGCAAGCGTGAGCCACAAGTGTCTCTCAGCGACACAGAGGGCGGCCATACATCTCCCCAGGGCTTGTGCGGCGGCTTTAGTGGCGCGAAGGGAGAGGTCCGTCACGCTTCTCAAATCCGAAAGGATGGGCGGGTTCCTACCACTCTTCGCCATCTCGCACAAGATGTCGCTCTGTAGCACTTGGAGGACTGACATGGAATGCAGCGCTGAAGCGGCCTGTCCGGCGGCGGCGTAAGCGCGAGCATGAAAAGCGGAGGTCGCTCTGCACGCTTTCGAAGGAAGCGTAGGGGAAGAACGCCATCTAGCAGAGGGCGGGCAAAGGTGAGCGGCGACCAGGTCCTTGACGGGCGGCATGGCAGTATATCCCTTCTCGGCGGCTCCGTCCACCGAGCACAGCGAGGCGGATACGTCGGAGCGGTTTCGAGCCGAAAGAGGGGCGTTCCAGGACTTGGTGAGCTCGTTGTGTAGCTCAGGCAGGAATGGTGCAGCCCGGCTGCAGGCGGGGGCCGGGCGCCGGTGCAGGAATTTACCATCCATGCGGTTCGGTGGTTGCTCGGGGGGAGGCGACCACTCGAGTCCCAGGCGGTCGACGGCCTGTGAGAGGAGACGTAACAATTCCTCTTCAACGCTGGCACGGGTCCCTGCAGACTCTCTCGTCGAAGAGCCAATCGACGACCAGTCCTCGCTGTCCGAAGCGTGCAGCGAACAAGAGTCCTTCTCTTCCGCGGTGTCGTCGGAGGCGACAGAGCGGCCACTCGGCGGCAACTGTATGTCCGGCTGGGGCGGAGAGGGAGAGCGGTCGGTGGGCGGCAGCGGCGGCCCGCATGGATCTGCAGGGGGCTCCAGCGGTCTCTGGGAGTGTCGTTTCTTTTTCCGCGACGAAGTGAGAGGCGGCGCGGGAGCGGTCTTGACCGCCTGCAGTCATGCCCGCAGGGAGGATAGAGGCAGGTCTTCGCAGTGGTCACATCCTCCGTTGGCGAGGGCGAGCTCTGCGTGTTCCACTCCGAGGCAGAGAGCGCAGATGGGGTGGCGGTCTCCTTCTTCGAGTGGAGAGCGGCATGAACCGCAGGAAAATCGAGGCATCTTGAAAAAGACGCTCGAGCTCTTTTAGTGAATGGAATAGTAAAGAAAGGATACGGCGTCGGATGGCGCTAGCTTGCAGGACGGCTGAAGGTGGCAGACGGCCGGCTTCCTCAGTCTCCGGAGCTCGCTAGAAGGTGCCTTCTCGATGACGGCGGCTTCTTCCCAGGACAGCGGATGCGTATAGCTCGCTGAATGATGAAGAATCAACGACTGGGCCTGGGAGAGCCAGTTTTATACACTATAGCCACACCCCTTTCGGCGGGCTCTGACGCAATGAGCGAGTGCCGTCCGTTCATTGGCTGCGGGCTCAGCGCCGCTCTCCCATAGGCTCGTGCATTTTCTCTGAGCGAACCAATGAGCTGCTAGCTAGCCCCGCTCATGGTCTGCCTCAGAGATACTGCATTGACAATGATTACAAAATTATGGAATAATTTTTTGGCTTCAACTTCTCAGCAAAGATGAATCTTTCCCGTAGCGTAAGCTCGCTTACGCAATACTCGTTCCCTCATCTAGAGAGAACCAAGGTTACGTTAGGTAACCGACTCGTTTTGAGCACCATTCTCTGAAGTGTGAAAACTAAGAAGGTAGTGATAGTTCCACCGATTATACGCCTTTTCTAACAACTGGAGTTGTGTCTTTGTCGGGGCATGACTGTTGTGTTCCGGTGCGTATTCTCAGGGACACAGGAGCTGCGCAATCATTACTACTTCAGGGGATTTTACCTCTATCTGATCAGACTGATACAGGAGCTCAAGTGTTGGTAAGATGAGTTGAAATGGGTTGTACTATTGTCCCTCTACATCACATTGTGATAAAGTCACCCTTGGTTTCTAGTCAGGTAATAGTAGGGGTACTACCTTCTTTGCCAATTGAAGGGGTTTCCTTCATTTTGGGCAACGATTTGGCTGGAGTCAAAGTTATACCTAGCCCTCAAGTTACTGAAGTGCCTATGTCAAGTGAGAGCCTTGATGAGCTGTCTCAGTCTTTTCCTGATGTTTTCCCAGTATGTGCAGTGACACGTGCTATGTCTAAACAGATTAAATCCACCAATGAAGGGGGTATCGCCGTTAATTTGGCTGATACCTTTTTGGGGGAATGTGTTTGGAAGGATGGTGATAAAGTTGTGCCTGTTGATCCTCAAATAGGGATAGGTAAAGAGTTAGAAACACCTCAGGAGATTCCTTACAAAGAATCATTAGTTACAAGGGATCAACTCATTTCCGAGCAAAGTAAAGACTCTTCTTTGTCTTCTTTCTTTGATGAGCTGAGTACTGAGCAGGAGATGAATGAGATGAAGAATGAATTTCGTAAAGAAATTCTCAAACTAGCTCATGACTGTAGCATGGCAGGTCATCTTGGCATAAATAAGACCTATAATCGTATATTGCAGAATTTCTATTGGCCCGGTCAAAAAAAAAAAGTAGTATCTTATTGTAAGACATCCCATATTTGCCAGATAACCGGTAAACCCAACCAAAGTATACCTGTTGCTCCTTTGCATCCTATTCCAGCTTTTGAAGAGCCTTTTGGTAGAGTTTTAGTGGACTGTGTTGGTCCATTACCTAAAAACAAACGTGGCCACCAATATTTATTGACGGTTATGTGTGCTTCCACTCGCTTTCCAGAGGCCATTCCTTTAAGGAAGATAACTCCTCCAGCGGTAGTACAGGCCTTGCTGAAGTTCTTTTCAATGTTTGGGCTCCCTAAAACTGTTCAGTCCGATCAAGGATCCAATTTTATGTCCAAGATTTTTAAGCAGGTACTGGATCAGTTGGGCGTCTCACATTGCCATTCTAGTGCTTACCACCCAGAGTCCCAATGAGCCCTTGAGAGGTTTCATCAAACCTTGAAAGCCATGTTAAGAACCTATTGTCTTGAGTTCCAGAGGGACTGGGATGAAGGTGTGCATTTGATCCTTTTTGCAGCCAGAGAAGCTGTACAGGATTCTCTGGGGTTTAGTCCTGCTGAGTTGGTCTTTGGCCATAATGTCCGTGGACCTTTGAAATTGTTGAAGGAGAAATGGCTGGGCAGTGCATCCGATTCTTCAAATCTACTGGACTATGTTAGTCGTTTTCGGTATCGACTTAGTAAAGCCTGTGAAATTGTTCGTACTAATCTTGCTGGCTCACAGAAAAAGATGAAGGCCTGGTATGACAGGCAGGCTAAAAAGCGAAATTTTTCAGTTGGTGATCAGGTGTTGGCTTTGCTTACTGTCCATGGTTCTTCATTACAGGCACGGTTTTCAGGGCCTTACACAATTGAACGCAAGGTTGGTGACCTCGATTATGTAATTTCTATGCCAGGAAGACGTAAACGTAGTCGTTTGTGTCATATTAATATGTTGAAGGCGTACTTTGTTAAAGCAGGAAGCTCTGTTGGTCTAACCAACAATGTGGCAGTATTATCGTGTGCTCCGGTCTTTTCAGAGGAACTTGGTGAAGTGGTGGTTCCTGCACCTCGATTGAATAATTCTGCAATTCTTTTTAATCTTGAGGCTAATCTTTCTCATTTGCCTCAGATGGAAAGTTCTACTCTGGTAGAGCTGATTAGCTCCTATGTTCCTTTGTTTCCAGATGTGCCTAACCAAACTAATCTTGTGGTGCATGATATTGACGTTTCAGGTGCTGCTCCTGTGAAACAACATCCTTACCGGGTTGGACCTGAAAAGCGTGCACTTTTGAGTAAAGAGGTGACCTATATGCTTGAGCATGTAATTGCTGTACCAAGCCAAAGTACCTGGGGCCTCATTTATAAACGTTGCGTACGCACAAAAGAAGGCGTACGCCGCTCTCTACGCAATAGTTGGTATTTATAAAAAGCAAACTTGACGGTAAAATGTGCGGTCCTTCACGCAAGCTCTGACCCAGGCGTACGCACAAAAATGGGTGAAATGAGAAATGGCGACACCGTCGGCAGTTGGAAAAAACAGGTGAAATTGTGTGAAACTGTAGATGGTTGTGTAAAATAAATGGCAATACTGCCTCTCATAAATAACACGAAGACTTCACAAAGAAAGTCTTACAATTAACAGCCTACACGGACACCCGTTTGATTGATCTGCAACAGAAATGCACATTAACACATATTTCCAAAAAGAAAAAAATATGTTCTTCAATAATATTGGCATATACAATTCATCCTCATAAATAAGATGGTAAACAGAACGAAATAATGTACAAAACTGATATTCTCGCCAATATGTCCGTCTTACGGAGCAGATTTAGCAATTAGATAGTCAGTCAGATAGATAATTATGGAGATATATAGATAGATCGATAAATTGATAGATGTAGGCCTATTATTTCGTAATCCTAAAAATATATTTATATCGTAAAAATATCTTCATCAGCTATAGAATCATGCATATGCGTTTAGTTTATTTTATTTTTGATAAAATAACGTATGACCATTCAGACCATTCCTCAACCATTCAGAAAGCTGCAAGAAATTACATTTGCGCTGAACTGTTTCCCATTTATATTATAACCGACATCCAAGATGCAGAAAATGGATGTAAATAAAATGCCCCATCACAATGCCTATAATGACGCACAGTGGCTGATCTTGCGCTCTTAGAAGATGTGGTGATTAAATGGAAGGATTCGGAGTGAACGCATCATCTTCACAACAAAAGGTGTGAAAAAAATATATAATTTATTCAAGAATTCCCTCAATGTGCAGTTTATTTCAGTTAGAACAGTCTTGATTTCACCCCATTCCTTGGCCACCTCTCTAATTGAATTAATGACTAGACGCTTTTGGCATTAGTAATGCCCACACTGTGCCCTCCAAACAACATTTTTCTCCTCTTTTCCACCTCGCCAACAATAACTTCTAATTCACATTGAATGAAGTTACGTTTTTTGTTAATTCCTCTCTGTGTTTAACATGATTTCGCAATTGATGAATATTAACTTGTGGGCGTTTCACGGACTATTTATGGGCAACTATGGGCGTGACATGAAGCCGCAAAAGCTGCGCTACATTTAGAATTGATTGTGATTTATTAAAGGTGCCCTCTGGGATAAAAAATCGAATCATACACCATATTCCATACCAGATGGGGGTAGTATGCCTCCAGAAAAATACCTCCGTGGCCGCGCGCACTCATGTTTTCAAACAACACGGGCGAGCGGGTCTCCCACGCGCATATTAGTCAGTAAAACTAATAGTAAAAGGTTGGAAGACCCCAGTTTCACGTGGATCATTTGGAGATTTTCAGAGATTAGAGATTAAATGAACAACATCTCAATACTAAATTATTAAGGCCGTCTCATAGACAAGCCGGTGCATTTCGATGATATGGGAAAATTAAAGCCCAGTCATTTTTAGTTTATGGTATTCGTTTTGCTCATGTTACATTTTTTATCATTAGTTTGAATTAATTTGACAGACAGCATTCCCTGATGTGGACCAAGCTCCTTTCAGAGCTGCCAACTCTCACAAATTCACCGTGAGACACAACTTTTCACACACTCTCACGCCACATCCATTTTGTCATGCACAGAAAAGGACACAGAGACCGATCTCAGCTCTCAGATTCTGTTCATTTTATTACGCAATTCAAACAATAAATGCAGTTTTGGCGCTTGTAAATGTTAGACGACAGATCCCTAGTGCACGTGAACCGATCATCTCTACTAGCTAATGGTAAAAGAACACGAACACTGTTGAAAGATATGTTACAACTTACCAAAATGTATTCCTCATGCATAATATCGACCAATCATTTATTTAACTCTTCCCTGAACTGAAATTTAGTAGTGGCCTCCCATGGCCGAAACTGGTATTACGACACCTGCCGGGCCGGGGCTAATAATTTAGCATGCTAATTTAGGTTATATCTCGGCAGCACTATAACTTGTCAGTTTTTTTTAATGACATCATTGCACTTATTTCTTCTCATTCTTATGATGTGTGTAGCTCATTTTTTGGATATTTTTACCTCAATTATTCCATATGGCACCTTTAAGGGAAAAATGCGTAGGATGTGCGTGCGCACAGTTTTATAAATCCGAATATTTCTATGCGTATGCACATCCTATGTTTCATCCGTACGCCACTTCTGACGCAAATCCTACGCAAAGTTTTATAAATGAGGCCCCTGGAGTTCTCCATGTATTTTGGTACCCAAGTCTGATGACTCTCAGAGGTTCTGTACTGATTTCCATAAAGTTAATGCTCTAACTACAGTTGATTCTTATCCTTTACCTAGATTGGATGATTGCATTGATCGGGTAGGGCCTGCCAAATATGTGACCAAGTTAGATCTGTTGAAAGGTTACTGGCAGGTTCCTCTTTCTGATAGAGCCAAAGAGATTTCTGCCTTTGTGACACCAGATGGGTTATGGGAATATCAGGTTATGGCTTTTGGCATGCAAAATGCTGCTTCTACTTTTCAGAGATTAGTCAATCGAGTGATATCAGGATTAGACAACTAAGAGGCATATCTGGACGACATTGTTGTGTATAGTTCTGATTGGAGTAGTCATGTAGTTCAAATAAAAGCCCTATTTGACCATTCTTTCCCTGTACCACAATCTCGTAAGGATTTGAGAAGGTTCTTGGGAATGACTGGCTATTATCGTGCCTTTTTTGTCCAAATTTTGCAAGTGTAGGGAGTCCTCTCACTGACTTGTTGAGTCCCAAAAATGATTTTGTGTGGACAAACTGTTGTCAGCAGGCTTTTGATAATGCCAAGGCATTATTAGTGAATGCTCCTATCTTGTCATCCCCAAATTTCCAGACTCCTTTTAAACTAGCAGTAGATGCCAGTGGGGTGTTGGTGCAGTTCTTTTGCAGGACGATGATCGTGGGGTTAAACATCCAGTGTGTTTCTTTTCTAAAAAGTTTAATGTCCATCAAAGAAACTATTCTGTAATTGAGAAGGAAACTTTGGCATTGATTTTGGCTATTCAACATTTTGAGGTTTATTTGGGCAGCGGCAGTCCGATTAAGGTGATGACTGATCACAATCCCTTAGTGTTTTTACAGCGTAGTTGCACCACCAACCAACGCTTGATGAGATGGAGTTTGTTTCTGCAGTCCTATCCTTTACAAATTCATCACATTAAAGGAAAGGAAAATATTTTAGCTGACGCACTGTCCCGTGTGTAATGTCATGCCATGTTCCTGCCTGGTAAACTCCAATTAAATGAGTATAGGTATCTTTTATTTTTATTTTCGTATGAGTTGATTGGAGATTTATTTTTCCTCAAATTTGGTGGGTATGTTTATTTTGTATTAAATAATACAGATTATTTAATGTTTTGTTGGTGGAGGTGTTATATCCCTACCCCTATTTTTCTTAATTTCTTATTTCTGTTGAGAATCGTAGGATTGACTCCGCCCTGGAGGGTGTGTTTGCCCAATGAAGATCAGCTGCACATGTGGCAATCTATTTAAGGAGCTTCTGGATTTTCCCCACTCTCTCTCATTTTTGTTTTGTCACTTTGTTTGAAGAGTGGGTTCTTGAGTTTGTGTTTTCATTTGATTTCCACCACTCCACAAATCTCATTTCCAACCGTTTATTGATTTGATGTTGTGTTGATATTTATTATTATTATCTTATGTTTTGACCCTAGACACTATTTGTTTAACTTTAAATAAAATTGTATTTTCTATTTTGAAACACAGTTTGTGTTTTGTCCTCTTTATGTTATGACTTTGAGCCGGGTCGTAACAAGACGTCTATAGGACGTTTCCTGCAGATGTCAAATAGACGTTTAGAAGATGTGTCTAAGATGTAATGATTTAGAATGCATGTTAAACTGACATCTTATAAACGTCTATTTGACATCTGACAGGAAACGTCCTATAGACATCTTGCAGATGAGCAAACACTCTTAAAAATCTCCAGATGTAAAAAGGACATCAAATACCCTTGTGCTATCTGGGCTCAGTTTATAAACTGTACTCACGGATTCTTAAACTGTTCCCTCGGTTTAACAATTCGTGCCAACGGATTAATAAACCGTACCCACGAGTTCCTAATCCGTGCTCTCAGATTTGTAAACCATGCCCTCAGTTTTTGCAGTCTGTAGGGGAGTGCGGGGCACAACCTAACGCGGGGTTGAATGTAGCACGGACTTTTTACATAGTTCGTCAGGATCAAACCGGCCGTCTTTCCGCTCTTTTTCTCTTGCTGCCAGAAGACGGTCTCCCGCGAATTTGCGGAAAGTTTTGATAATATTTTGTGAAGATACTGGACAAAGAGTGTTTTGACACCATGAAAGTAAATTTTTTCATCATAGATTTTTTTTAGCTTTCTGGGTTGAATGTATACGCTTCCAAATCTAACTTTATATTGTATTATTATTACTGTTATTATTATTGATAATAATAATTGTACATGCAGCTGCCAAACACAAATCTAATTTAATTGCAATTACAATATTTATAATTTTATTTATTGTTATTCATTGCAAAACTGTGCAGCCCTTTTCGACATTTCTATCCATGATATTGATCCATAACAAAAGGATGATTGGATGAGGGATCCACTGGCTCCCGATACGGTTTAGGGTGGAGTATAAGATCCTACTGTTTGTGTTCAAGGCTATTAATGGCCTGGCCCCGGTCTACCTCGCCGATTTAGTAACATCAACCACCCAGAACTTTGCGCTCATCTGAACAGACCTATCTGGTCATTCCCAAATTTAAATATAAAAAGTTTGGAGGCCGGTCATTTGCTGTCCAGGGCCCTAAACTGTGGAACGCTTTACCAACATTCCTAAGAAGCATCACTGTGCTGGGTGCTTTTAAATCACAGTTAAAAACATATCTGTTCAGACAAGCTTTTAACATGTAATCTTCAACTGGCTTATTTTTGTGTTTTGTTTTGTTCTTCCCCTTTTTTCTGTTGTCTATTGATGCTTTTACTGGAAAGCGCCTTGTGCACCTTTTGGCTGTTGTAAGGCGCTATACAAATAAAATTTGATTGATTGATTGATTGATTGATTGAGGGATGGATGTATGGATATCTGTCTATACAGATGCACAAACAATATCAAACTATACAAATAAAATAGTACTGAATTATGTGTGTTACACACAAGTGTTACAACTAACCCCTCTGTCTGTTACAATTAACCCCGCATATGGGGTAAGTTGTAACATTTGCACTTCTGTCACTTTCAGTCCAACTGTATGAAAATGGTAGGTCAAACTTTCGTACAGTTGGACTATTTAGATATAAGACGCTATTATTAGGCCTATAATAATAGGCCTAATAATAATAGGTTATTATTATTACATTTAGGCTACATATTTAGATATAAAACTTTAAGTGTTCATTTGTAGCAGAGATATGCATGTTGCTTGTGTAAAAAAAAATAATCGAACCTAATTATTTTTTAATTAATTGAGCCAAAACCAAAATGCGTTAGGTTGTGCCCCGCTCTCCCCTACCCACAAATTCATAAACAGTGCCCCTTCGTACTCACGGGTTTGTAATCCGTACATCCATTTGTGGCTCGTCCCAGAGAATGTGCCGCTTGATTCAACCAGGCCTCCTGTTTAGATGCGGGATGCATTGTTTTTAAAAGGACTTCACATACAAAAAAATAAAAAATAAATATAGCCTAACACAAACACAAAGTTATAGGCCTATAAAAATAAAACATTCATAAATTGTTTTATGATTAACACATTCCTGTCTTAAGTGAACTCATTTAAAGTTCTAAACGCAAATAATAGGCCTAATAATAATAGGCTTTTATTATTACATTTAGGCTACATTTTAGATATAAGACGCTTTTATCAAAAAAAGAAACAAAGCAATTCATCAAATGTCAGTCATAATACAGGTTAGACAATGATAATACAGGGCTGAGATTACAGTATCACAAATAAACACAAGATTTTGACGCATAGGCTATCCAAGTGTTTGGGAAAAAAAAATAGATTTTACTTTCTAAAAACTATATTTTGCCCGCAGTGCTAAATGAGAAGAGCATGTCTCGGGAACCATAGAGAGAGATGATTTATAGGTGATTTATAGGCTAATCATAATAAATGTGTCTGAAAAATAACGATGGATTTTTATTGCTTAAATAAACAGTTTTCTAGTGTCGGGCTAAACATATCTCCATCTCCGCTGTAAAGTTGATGCACCTTTAGAGAAATGAGATGCGCTCCGGAGTGTATGTATGTATTATGTATAATGTATTTTTTTCTGTATGACCAGAAATGCTAGATTATTTTAAATTGTTCCACTGTTGACAGGAACATGCAATTGTTTGCGGCCGCGGCAATGACATGCTTCACACAAATGGTTGAATATACGTTAGAAACCTGTGTTTGTTTGTTAGAATCTTAGCCCATTATTATTGTCTAAGACATTTGACGAATTGCTTTGTTCTTTTTTTTTTTTTTTTTTTTTTTTTTGTTGATAAAAGCGTCTTCTAAATAGGCCTGTAGCCGAAATGGATTTTGATTTGATAGCTAATTATTATTTGCGTTTATTACTATGAATGAGTTCACCGAAGACAGTAATACATTTAACATAAAATAATTTATAACTTATAACCAAACCTTTTACAGTTTTTGAACTGTGTTATTATTATTTTATTTATTTAGCTTATTATAGTACTGAGCTTTTTCCTCTAAAAATGGACTTTAAAGATAAAAGTAGCTTAAATGTAGTTTTTAGAAAATGCAAGAAATTATCCGTTTTAAAAAAGGATTTTAAAAACAATGCAATGCATCCCGCATCTAAACAGGAGGCCTGGGGTGTATTCCAGAAAGCAGGTTATGTGACTTACCCGGGTAAGTTTAGGAGTAAGTAAGCGGATAACCTCTGCTTTCGGTTCCAAAAGCGAGAGTAACTTTCGGGTTATGTAAGTAACCATAGCAACTGACTCTCTGAAGATAACCTGCTCCGGAGTAGGTTATGTTGCAGGGTTAGTTTGTTTCAGAGAGGTTTCAGAGCATGGCGTGCCCTTTTGACGAGGATCCTGTGGACGTAGAGGCACAGATTATACGGGGTTTTTTTCGCCGTGAGAGGGTGATAAGACCACGTATCGATGTCTTTTCATATCCTGACGAATATTTGCATGAGCGCTATCGTTTTTCTAGGGAGTCGTTAATTTATTTAACAAACTTACTAAAACCACACATCGCAAACGTGACAAACCGCGGGTCAGCGATTAGCGCCGAACATATTCTTTGTATTGCTCTGCGCTTTTTTGGTATGGGGAGTTTTCTCTACAATGTGGGCGATGCAGAGCATGTGGGAAAGGCAACAGTGTGTAGGGCCGTTCGTACAGTATGCATGGCACTGAAACGGTTTCTACACACTTTTGTACAGTTCCCTGGCCATAAACCTGTGCGCGTTATTAAAGAAGAATTCCACAGGGTGGCAGGTACACTCTCAGAAAGTCTGTCATCTACTTCAATAAAATGACATTTCTTAATAGGTTTATTTTGACTGGACATGCACGTAAAAGGTTACACAGACTTCTTAAACTCGTAATTAATCTTTATTTCAGGGTTCCCAAACATGATTGGGTGCATTGATGGCACCCACATTCCTATTAAAGCTCCATCTATCAATGAGGGAGACTATGTTAATAGGAAGTCTGTGCATAGCATCAATGTGCAGGTAATAGCTATATTTTTTGTTACTTAATATTGGGGTTACCAATAATAAACTTATTGTTCTCCACAGGTAATATGTGATGCAACCCACCTCATCACTAATGTTGAGTCAAAATGGCCTGGTTCTGTACATGATGCCAGAATATTTAGAGAGTCATCTCTGTGCAACAAATTTGAGCAGGGTACGTTTTGTTAGACAAATGCTTGTAGTCTTTATTACATTTACAAAACACCTCAAACATTACAGGACACTTCTATGGTTACTTGCTGGGGGACAGAGGATACCCTTGCCTCCCCTATATGATGACACCCTACCCTGATCCTGAGCCCGGACCACAGACACGCTTCAACCGGTCTCACAGCCGAACACGGGCCAAGGTGGAGATGACAATAGGCATTCTGAAGGCGAGGTTTCAGTGTCTGCGTGGGCTCAGGGTCACTCCAAATAGGGCATGTGACATCACAGTCGCTTGTGTGGTACTTCACAACATTGCCACAATAAGAGGAGAGAGGCATCCCCCCTGTCCTGATGAAGAGGACCTAGAACAACACCCAATGAATCTAGCAGACCACAGAGATGGCAGAATGCTTAGAGACATGATTTGTCAAAATCACTTTATTTAATTTCTTTTATTTGTCCAGATCCTGAAATAAAGAGACATGACAGATTTGTATTAATTGCTTTATACACACACATGAAAAAAAAAAAAAAAAGATTCATGTTCACATATGATTCTCACCTTAAGGCGATGCTCCAGCAATTTGATTTCAAGTTTGGCCTTTTTAATGGCCAGCCTTTTCTCCTCTTGCTGAAGCTGTATAAGGTCCATGTCCATGTCACTTTTTTTAATTTGCCTTAATAGATGGACCTTATACAGCTCCTTTGCAGACAACTAGGAAGGCAAAGTAAATAAGATGGTTAAAAAAGAAAATCAGCCATAGTAACATTATGTGATAAGGACAACCAGGGACAAGTTCTTACACTGCTAAGATTAGATGTAGAGGTAGTTGGACCCTCATCTGCATTTACATCCCCAGCTACATTCTGTCACGGGACAAATTACACATTTTTCAGTCCATCTAAAAAGCTATGCATTGTCCAATATATGCATCATACCTCTGCGGGTCTCCCAGCACTTTCTAATTCAGTCACAGCAGATGTGGTCTCTTCATCATCATCCTAGAGTGGAAATATGCAAGGTTACTTTGTCTGGCAGACATAGTGAAAGATCTAAAAGCAACTGGTTCTTAAAATGCATCACTAACAATTGTGACAGACTGTGTGGTTTCAGGAGGATCCAATAATACAATGCGTCCATCAGCAACTGCAAGAAAAAAAAGACACTCAATGTGTAAATGACTAAAGTATGACAGACACTGAATAAAGGCATTAGGAACATGCAAGAATAAAAACAGATTACTGTATACATACAGCATATGCTGAAAAAGAGAATATGAAGAGTTCAGATGCAAAAGCCTCTAAATGCCATTTAAAATGTTCTTCTTTAATGATGATTTTTATCAAACTTGTATATTTAAGTTCAGTAATTTCACTTAAATAACAATTAATAGGTAATTATCATTGCAATTTAAGTGAAATCACTGAACTTAAATATACAAGCTTGATAAAAATGATCATTCTAGAAGAAAATTTCAAATGGCACTTAAAGGCTTTTGCATCTGAACTCTTCATATGTATCCATAATGCACAAGTGAAACAATGACTGCATTTGGGAAGCATTTAGCCTTCTTTCTAATGACAAGAGTTAAGGATTGTTTTGTCCAAACATATGATTAAATAATCACAAGTACTATGGTATACCTACATTGTACCAAGTCACTTGAGTTGTTGTGGGAGGAAGCAAATTCTGACGAAGTGCCCTCTGGAATACCATCGACCACAGGGCGACCTTTATTAAGAGAAAGAGCCAACTCCTCCGATGGAGTGAGAGGAGGTGGAGGTGGACCCCCGCCAGTTAGACGGGCCTCAGCCTTCTTTCTATTAGCTATATAGAAAGAATACTGTAAAAGTAACTTTAGACATTGATCTTAAAACAATTAAAATAAAATATTACCTTTTTGAAGAATATTTTTGTGTTTCATTTTGACTTGGCAAAGAGTTCTTTTGGCTCCAGAAGGATTACACCTTATAAAACAAGAGACCTATATTTCATGACAATATACATTGTACTGTATTCTTAAGAAACTGATGTAAAGAAAAGTACATGCTTGTCAAGTAATGCCACATGCTAAAAAAGACAATTGTTCAACTTTGCAAATGAACAAAAGAAAGGCAAGCATATTAAAAAAGTAAAAAAATAAAAATAAAAACGTACGCATTTACTCTGTCAGTTATTTTTTGCCAAGCCAATTGTCTTTCCTTTGCGTATGCAGCTGTGTTGCTTTTTTTCATGATAATGGGCTTGTACTCCTCATAAGCCAACATTAAAACTTCTAATTCACCTTCAGAGAAGTACGCGGCACGTGACTTTTCACCCTTAGTTTCCATGGTGACTCCTGAATTCGGTGATCCATTGAAAATGCCTTTATATGTTCGCCGGGCGCGCGCATTAACTCGAGGTTATTAGCAGTAGGTTGATTAAACTAACTCGACACAGGTGTTTTGGAACCGACATACCCAGAGTAAGCAGGTTTTGGGTTAATC
The DNA here is from genome assembly GCF_016745375.1 of Pimephales promelas. Next base: position 19,226 of record NW_024121213.1, on the reverse strand, counting down.
AACCCAGAGTTTAGGGTTAATCTGATGGTTAATTAACCCAGCTTTCTGGAATACACCCCTGGTTGAATCATGCGGCACACTCTGGGGTTCTATCCACAAATCCGTGAGTATGGATTACAAACCCGTGAGTACGGATTGCGAAAGTGTGGGCATGGTTTATGAATTTGTGGGTACAGATTGCAAAAACTGAGGGCACGGTTTACAAATCTGAGAGCACGGATTAGGAACTCGTGGATACGGTTTATTAATCCGTGAGCACGAATTGTTAAACCGAGGGAACAGTTTAAGAATACGTGAGTACAATTTATAAACTGAGGGGACAGATTGCAAAACCGTCGCCTCGGATTGTTCTCCCCCCCCCCCCACCCCCCAACACAGGTGACTTACCGGGCTCCGTACACTTTCGATGATGCATCCTAAATAAAGTGTTTTTAAATCACTAATGGACATACATTAAATTCAGCACCAATGAGAGCCAACTGCATTCTGTCTCTAAGGTCAGCTGACCAGTTTTAATGACTTGACCTATGCTGTTCTTACATTAAATATTGTCACCTTCCTTAAATATTGTCCACCAAGTGATAATATAGTGTATGGATAAAATGAATAGTTATGAACATAAAGGTGCCTATTTCATTTGAATGTTTATGGGAGCCAAACGTTTCCTATACATATTCACTGCAGTTTCATTCTAAAATGAGCACTAGAGGCAGTAAAACACTAACTTTTTTCACTTTTCACAAAAATTATGATTAGAGCGGCATTGATATTTGCGTCACATAACCAGCTCCATATATATAACCTTTCTGATGTAGTAAACTTGCTCTGTAGCTCATCTTGTACAGCAGCATTCAACCCAATCTCACAGTAATTCGACAATATTTTACTAGGTGGTTAATTCGTACGAATTTGTACAACCTTACTTATACGATTTTTTTCTAAATAGTAGATATTTTAAGTGTTGCCCAATTCGTATGAATTCGTACAAATTACCTATCCCTGACCCCACCCCTAAACCTACTCATCACAGGTTTAGACAAAATATACGAACTGGTCATGAAATACACAATCAAGAGCTCAAAGACTTGTAAAAGCAAGCTAAAATGGCATAGATGCTTCAATAGTCTAGTGTTTATATCTCACTTTTGGTTTTGTTAACATCATCATTTATGGTAGGGTTTAGTGTTGGTAAGTTATTTTCAAACGCGGTAGATCATTAACATTTTAGTGCCACAAACCAGACATTTCAATTCTGATCTGCAGCAATAGCCTACAACAACATGCTTTTAGCAGCACTGGACATTTTACTTGCGAAACTTGAAGCAATGTAATATTGTTTGTTTCGGAGAATTTGTCCAATGAACCTAAGTTGAATAATAAAGCCAGAGTTAAAGCCAAAGTTACAGATATGTTATCATGGTTGTGTTTTTTGTTGTTGTTGTTTTTGTTGCTTTATACTCCTTAACTGAAGTAAAATCACCTATTGCATTATTAGAAGATGACGTGAGACAAAAGGAAAAGAAATACACAGATTAAAAAGGACACTGCACTAATGACAGAGTGATATATTCAAGCTGAAGTCACTCACATAAAAACTGAATTAGACTAAAACAAAGAAGTGATGATGTTCTGGTGAAAGCCTCTGCTCAGTGTTCTCTTTCACATTTGCACAAAACTTTCATTAGCGTGGATGGCAGGGTACGAGAGCAGCCATATCTGTTCCATTAGCGTCGCTCACCATAAATCAGACTAATCTCTCCTCGAGGGCGCACGCTAATGACACCGCAACTGCCATCGCCACCGTTACCCTTAACTCACACGCACCGACGTCTGTCATTACACCGCCCACCCCCACACCAACCCAGACGAGCCAGATGATTGGTCAAAGGAAAAACACACTACTGCACACAGGCCACACCCACCTGAGGAGGGAAAACACAATTCGATGTCTTTTTGAGCTGCAGAACAGTACTGAGCACACAACAAAACATCATGGATAGTTCAAAAAGTGAAAATTCTGTCATTATTTACAATCTTCATGTCATTCCAAACTTAATTTTCTTCACTGAAACTCAAAAGAAGGTGTTTAGCAGAATGTGCATGCTGCTCTTTTATAATTAGCAGTCTCATTCAAAAATTGGTGTGCACCATTTGGTTACAATAAATTTAATAACATAATTTCAAACCTTTGACGTACCAAGTTTGATTATGCGTATATAAAAATGTCAGTTGAGAACTTTTGTGGAGGGGAAGATTATGAGTGGATGACTACATAAATTTTTGGTCTACCTAAAGCAAAGCTATCATACAACTTCAGAAGACTTGGTATATAGCACGTTAATGGAACTTATTCAAGTTAAAAAAGGGAAGTAGGGGTAAACTTTTTAAAGAAATTTGTAGAGGTAATTTTCAGGAGAAATTTTTGTTTGGCCCCATTATAGTCATGAATGGAGTTCTGTTTCGTTTTCGCTTATGCCGAGTTCAGACTGCATGATTTTAGCCACGATTTTGGCTCGCCGACAGGTTTTGAGAAATCGCCGACAAATGCCCGAAATCACAGGCAAATCGGCGCTCGTTCACGCGAGTGACAATCACGCAGTGTGAATGAGCAAAGACGCGAACTGAGAGAATCACCGACGAGTCGCCGACGCCCGTGAGATATTTGGCATGCTAAATATCTGGACCTGTCGGCGATTCAAAATCCTGCTGTGTGAAAAGTGTTTTGACTGAAAACTACATCGGCGATCACCGGCAGCCAGTGAGAGAGCAAGATACAGAGCAGCAGGGAGTTCGGGGAGGAGTTATCACATATCAACATGCTATGGCATTGTTTCAACAAAAAAAGCTTCTTCTCGGTCTATTTGGACACAATAAATGGAAGAAAAAATAGTAGAAATTTGGCAGGAGCACTCGTGTCTGTTTCACCAGCTGTACCACAACCGGGTCGAAAAAAAAAGTCTCACGTGAGAACTCCGGTCTTGCACGTGTGGTGTCGCGCGTTGTTTCCTTTTCATATCTCACGCGTGTTTGTTGTGAAATGTAGTTTGTGTGCAGCGTGCTAGACAGAGTCTGTCGGCAGCGACCTGACTACTTTGAAAATCGTGCAGTCTGAAAGAGCCATTAGGTGTAAAAAAATTTGAAATACCTGCACAGCAGTATACTGTTATGGCTCTTTCAGACTGCACGATTTTCAAAGTAGTCAGGTCGCTGCTCTTTTCACACTGCATGACTATCTTGGCCAGCATTCAGTCGCTGCTGTGTTCACACTGGACGATGGATCGGCGACAGAAGGTTTCACACTGCATGACTTTAGAAAAATCGCCGACAGACTCTGTCTAGCACGCTGCACGCAAACTACATTTCACAACAAACACGCGTGAGATATGAAAAGGAAACAACGCGCGACACCACACGTGCAAGACCGGAGTTCTCACGTGAGACTTTTTTTTTCGACCCGGTTGTGGTACAGCTGGTGAAACAGACACGAGTGCTCCTGCCAAATTTCTACTAATTTTTCTTCCATTTATTGTGTCCAAATAGACCGAGAAGAAGCTTTTTTTGTTGAAACAATGCCATATCATGTTGATATGTGATCTATAACTCCTCCCCGAACTCCCTGCTGCTCTGTATCTTGCTCTCTCACTGGCTGCCGGTGATCGCCGATGTAGTTTTCAGTCAAAACACTTTTCACACAGCAGGATTTTGAATCGCCGACAGGTCCAGATATTTAGCATGCCAAATATCTCACGGGCGTCGGCGACTCGTCAGTGATTCTCTCAGTTCGCGTCTTTGCTCATTCACACTGCGTGATTGTCACTCGCGTGAACGAGCGCCGATTTGCCTGTGATTTCGGGCATTTGTCGGCGATTTCTCAAAACCTGTCGGCGAGCCAAAATCGTGGCTAAAATCATGCAGTCTGAACTCGGCATAAGTGAACATCCTGAAGCCACCCTCATTGATGGGAGTGGCGTTGAGATGAATAAACAGTAAAAATGTGCTGCGTGCTTCAATAACAACAACAGCAAAAACAAAACAACAGCAACTTTCCTCTTTTTATGGATATGACAAGACACGCAGTGGTCTTGTGGTCACGTACTGTAGGCTTTGTATACAATTTCCTGCGAGAACTATCCCGCTAGTTCTAAAATATAAACACATTTATTAGTCCTACCAAAGTGAATCAGGATAAGACACGGATAACACGTTTGGAAGGATTAATGATGTATTAACTCATTTAAATGTTGTTCTTTAAAAAAAATAAAATTAAAATAAAAAGTGTAAATGGGAGTCATATGACCACTAGACGAATTTTCTGTGTTACCTGTATTTCGATTTATGCATTGCATTGTTTGGTGTGTTACGGTTAAAGGAATTGGTAACACATTACACATGTACTTACTACAGTAATAACATTCAATTATGCAAGTAACTAAACCGAAACCAAATCCTCACCTTAACCCTATAGTACATGTACACATGTTTAATATTACTCAGTAGCCTACTCATTTGTGTAATTACAATATAACAACAACACCTTAAGTTTATCTGTCTGTATCTCTCTACTGTCAAATATTAGTTTAAAGGCCCTGATTGTGCCGTGGATGTGTAAATTTACTTCACATAATCTACAAAAGTCATTCACAGCCATGTGTACTCTGGTATTTCTCTCAATGGTTTCATTTTTGCATCATATAACTTATGTGTTGACAGGTTTAATTTGATGCGGCTGAGCTGGCGCATAACCAAACGTTGTGTGATTGGCTTACTGGTAACCAATGATTTTATACTTCAGACAAATGAACCCTCGCGATAAAGAAAACACTTCTCAGTGATGTCACTCCAGACTCTGTATACGAAGCAAAGCGAAGTAGCATAGTTTGGTATTACCAGGCTATATTTTGTCTTTGGTCTTGGACTTTGCAAGTCCCCGTCACTGTTTACTTTTATTGTGTGGGAAAGAGCAAAGTTTACTTTTATTGTGTGGGAAAGAGCAACGTGGACATTCTTAAGAATATCAACTTTGGTATTTAACAGAAAAAAAGAGCTTGGAACAAGTAAATTAAGAGAGAATTTACATTTTTGCGTGAGCACATACACAACCTCACATTACAAAATAAACTAAACCCCACACGCCATCACACACCCATAGAAAATCCAACTGGAAACATCATCGTTCTCTCTTTTTATATCACACGCACAGGGCGCTAATATTACTCATGATGGATAGCTCAATAGCGCCCAGCGCTAGGTAATGTGGCTGTGTTTTGATTGGGTGCAGAGTGGGCGAGTCATTAGCTTTTAGGATTTATGATTATGGCTTATCAAACAATACACACACCGTGACTCTACTACACACATGCAGTATCATGGGTAATCAAACAGCATGGCTTATCCATTGGCAAATACATACAGCATTGCATACAAAAACTCCCAGCATGGGTCAACTGTATTTGAGTGAGGCACACACAGCTCACAATACTGGATCATATAACAAAATTAACAAATTCTAAAACTGTATGATTCATAATTGCACAATGTTAAGGGTGTATAAAGGACTAGTACTAGACTGATATCATACATTTTTCAATAAAGCTGTCTACTTGGACAATTAAAAGACACCCCACAAACATGAATCTCACAAAACATTTTCAAATCAGCATGTGCTCAGTAAGCACACTGCAACATGATTATTTGTTAAAATGTGAGTACAATGGGATCGTAACTGGTAACAGAATACAACCCTCAAAACTTTGCTTATGCATTCCAGTTCACATATCACACTGAAAATAGAAAGTCCAGCATATTGTCTCAAACGGCATGGCATTTTGCCATGTGTATTGGAAAACTGAGAACAGTAAACATACTGCAGAAATAGTATGAGTAGTGGTTAGATACTGTTACAGCACAGCAGAGACACATATGAGTATTCACTAAGGGCTCGTCTGCATGGCCCAATGCTTGCATGGCTGCAAGTCTGTTTAAAACTTTCCGTTATAAAAATGAGTGCCATAAAACTTTAGGTGTGACCAGGGCTGTTCTAAGGATTTGGCTTAGTGTGTTTGGAATGTATGGCGTTAGCCTGACTTCGTCATACTCATTTTCTAATAAGAAAATGAGTCTGAGACCGCTCCATTGGGCTTTGATTATGAGGCGTGTCTTAACCGAACCAGGAAAAAAAAAAAACTCTGCCCTCAATTGGATAGTCGGTAAACCTACAACCAATCAGAGCAACGCAGTAAGTCAACTCCTTTGCATAGCGCAGTTTTCAAATACAGAACATAGCCTAACTTTATTTATTTTAGAAGTTAAATAACGATTGTTGCTTCTTTTACTTAGTTCTCCCAAAGTGTGACCAAAGGAGAAACCACAACGACCACAGGCTTTTCATTACGTCCCATCTTCTTCGCGACCGTCAGAGCCAGCTGATAAGTTACACTTTTCCCGAATCATGTTGGAAGGACAGCAAAAATATCTTTCCGATCGACAAATACCTTGATTGCAGTTCTCTGTTTGTTTATTAAAATTAATGCACTGTCGATTTATTTTACAACAGACGCGACAGCGGAATCTGTATCTCAATTCTCCAGCTGCAGTCAGGAAATCAGTTAGCGCTCTTTGATAACGTGATAATTACGTCCTTGCAGATCATCTGTCCATCATCGTATGAAGCCCGCCCTGGCAATTTGATTGCCCCGATGATTTGTGAACCGATCATAATAAGCCTTTTTCACGCGTAACTGGAAACTACGTCACGCCGGGTAAACTGATTTCCGCCACAGCAGAAACTACGGTGTTTGAACATGGAGCGTTATTTCACAACTTCTCTCTCGACACTTCCACAGCTAAGATTTGAGGATGTTGACAGAATTGTTGGACAGCACTCAACAGTTAAAGAAACAAGGCTGAGCAAAGGCTATAAATTCTTCGTTGAGGAATTTATTCACAATTATCAAGGTAAGTTGACAACTATCTGCCGCTAGCACTTGCAACATTATGAATGCTAATTGCTAACCATTTGTATGTGTTCAGTCTCCAATGTTGTTGATCGCAAGGTGGTAGTAAGAGCTAGGTGTTATCGGTCTATGAGGAAAAATGAGGAGCCCCACACTCTTGAGGTTATATGTAACGCTAGCGTTAATATGCCGGTTGGCTAATATGAGTTAGTCAGACTGTTCTGATATCAAGTTACTGCGGTTGCAGAATTTATTTCCCTTTATTTTAGTTGCACCTGTCTTAAGTTTTTCTATGTTGGTTTTTAGTTATGTCTCTTTCATTGCTTCTGCGGTTGCAGACTACAGCTGTATTTCTTGCTTTTGCTGCTGTTTGCAGCTTTCAATTAACAGCACTTAAAGGGATAGTACACTTCAAAATTAAATTTCTGTCATCATATACTCACCGTTAAGTTGTTTTTATCCTGTACGAATTTCTTTCTTCTGCTGAACACAAATGAAGAAATTTTGAATAATAATGTCAGTAACCAAACAGTTTACTGGTGCCATTGACTTGCATAGTACTTTTTTTCCTACAATGGAAGTCAATGGGATTTAAGGCATAATTCAAATGTCTTTCTCAGGGTAAATGATATCAAAACAGAAGCCTTAGTGGGTATTAACAAATATTTTAAGGCATAATTCAAATGTCTTTCTCAGGGTAAATGGTATCAAGACAGAAGCCATAGTGGATATTGACAAATATAGCAACAAATACTATGAGGACAACAGAAACTTTTTCGGTATTATTTTGCAATTTTTAAGTGAACTATCCCTTTAATGTAGCTCACAGCATAAAATTACAATTCATTAGCTAAACGATTGTCTTCTCAAACAGGTGTCACTGGAGACAGAAGAGGTTGTTTGTATTTCTTCCTATATGTGCAGCTGTGCAGCTGGTAAAGGGTTGTGCAACCATCTGACAGCACTTGTGTATCAGACAGCCCACTTTGTGCAGCTGAATTTACAGTCTGTCCCACCACCACTGGCCTGCACGAGTGAGCCACAGAGATGGCATCGTCCAAGAACACAGGCATGTATTTTTTTTTTACTGCAATTGGTAAGAACACTATAGTATATCAACTCTAACAAGCAAGTAAGTAGGCTACATGTTAACATCAAAGCATTATGGACTAATAATGCACAAGAGTGCAGATTAAGTAACAACGGTATAAATGAACATCACCCAAGATTAATACAATCTGTTAACTGTTATTACTCATTATATCATATTGACTAAATGCATAAACTAATTTAAATGTATAAAACCTCAAAGTGTTTTGAGAATATTTTAACTCTGCATATGTTTGTTTTATGCTAAGGGAGTCCATCCAGAGGCAGTGAGTGAACTTGTTGTCCTGAAGCCAAAGTCATCTGGGAAGACTGGAATCAAGTCTACCCTATACATGGCTTACACAGGTAATACACAACACTGTATGTGTACAAGTCGTGTACTCAGCTACAACTTAATGTGTTCAAAACTAATAGTTTGTATTAATTTCTTTAGGTCCCCTTCCAGATTCTGATGTATTGGCTTCTGGTACCAAACTGAGTCAGATCCATCCCCAGCCTTTGCTGGCACACATGCTAGAGGGCATGTCAGAAATAGAGTTGGTCCCCTCACAGTTTGGTCCTGTACCTCGTGGTAGTCCGCTTTCATACCAATGTCCCCCTATAGCTGTAGATGTTCCTTTTGTTAATTTCCCCCCACTACCTGTGCTTGGCTATCAGTTTGGCTGTAATTTTAAATATGTGCCCACACACCATCAATCACTTCATCTTGAGTCTATAAAGGTTACCCATTGTTCCGCTTTTCATATTGAAGAGGCCACAAGACTACAGTCAAAATGTACTGCTTGGAGACAAATGCGGCAATCAAGAGTTACTGCAAGCAGGTTCCGAGAGGTTTGCCATGTAGTTGGTGATTCAGCTGGTCAGTCATTAGCGGTAAGAATCATCAAGGGCACGAGGCAGACAAGTGCTATAAAACGTGGCCTTGAACTTGAGCCAGATATTTTGAGAAAATATTCTGAGATAGCCAGTGTTAGTGTCCTACCTTGTGGTTTTATTATCAACCCAGAAGCACCACATCTAGGAGCAAGTCCAGATGGACAAGTGCATGAACCATCTGAAACCTTCCAATTTGGACTAGTGGAGGTAAAAAGCACATCTGCTGATAACATTGCCCAGGTTCCGTTTATGAAACTTCAAAGAGGACAAGCCAAACTCAAAGAGTCCCACAAGTACTACTGGCAAGTTCAAGGCCAGCTTGCAGTAACTGGTCTACAGTGGTGTGACTTTGTGACTGACACAAAATCAGATTTCACAATAGGATCTAGCGAGATGCCTTTATAGCATCAATGAAAGACAAGCTAGACATGTACTATTATTATGTTTACATGGATGTGTATCTTTCAGTGGTATAAATGTACGGTAACACTTTACTTAAAGGGGTGTGCGTAAGACTGACATGACACCTTCATAATCATGATATGACACATGTCACGAATATGAAGGAGGTTTTATGAATGTTTATGACCACTGTCATTCAGTGTCATTCACTCAATTATGACAAGTTTAATGCAAATATGACATTGTTTAAGATTTAATAAAAGCTTGCGATTAGAGAGTGAATCCAATCGCAAGCTTTTATTAATAACACTAACCGATAATCCAGGGAACTCAGAACAGGACAGAGAAACAGACAGGAACCAAGTAACATTTAAACAACAACCGACAGGCAACAACTAAAACAAAGGGGTTTAAATACACAGACAAACAAGCCAATCAAGATAACAAGGGGGCGTGGTTGATAAGAAACACCTGTGGACACTGAGCAACAACATGACAAAAGACAAGACACATGGCAGGATCACATGACCAACAAGGAATCACGTGATATATAAAACACAACAAAACCCACACGTGACAGTAGTTGAGGTCATGAAAAATATTCATGACACAGTTATAATGCCTCATGACAGCCAATGTCAAAGCCAACCACATGACAGTTTAAATACATTTAATGACAAGTTGTCATGACAAAGACACTGACAGGTTATGATGTATTGGTTTATGTCAAGGTGTGATAAAGACATCTCAATGTCATATTTGCATTAAAAATGTCATAATTGAGTGAATGACACTTAATGACAGTTATCATAAACATGCATACAAGCTCCTTCATATTCATAACATGCGTCATGTCATGATTATGAAGGTGTTGGGTTAGTCTTATGCACACCCCTTCAAGTAAAGTGTTACCAAATGGGGTAATAATATGAACAGAAACTGTCCATGACCTTTTAAGATTTATTCTTATACTTTTATACAGTACACCCACATTTATTTACATAATAGTTAATACATTATTATATTTTGAGCTTGATCTTGTGTAACATATGTGTATATGATATCTATGCATGCACATTTACTAATTGTTTATGTATTAGTGATGGGAAGTCCGGTTCTTTTCCGCGAACCGGTTCTTTCGGACAGTTCGTTTTAATGAACCGGTTCAAAAAACCGGTTCACCAGTTCTTTTACGTCATCACGTAATGACGTCAATTCTATCATCCCTGCGGATAAAAATACTTCAAATTAAAGGCATTTGTAATCACAACTTCAGTTAAATAATAGTATGCATTGTCATAATCATCTTGGATAAGTTTCTTATATTTACATTTTGAAAACGAACCCTGCTGCAGCCTAGGCGATGTGCTAACGCGGATGTTTTACATGTTTTAAATATATAAAATGCATAAATGGTCTTCATCATTTTATTTGTTATTAAATAAACTTACATTTCGCCGATTCGCCCTCTCATTTAAGTCCTGGGTTCACCCGTACTACTGCGTGCTCATGTATCAGCACAGGATCAGCCGGCCGAAAGAAAGTTCTGTTCAGAGACGGTGCTATCACGCATGCGCAGTATCTCCAGCTCATCGGTTCTCCGTATCGAACGTGTCCGAAAGAAACAGTTCTCGGTTCTGTACTAGTGATTCAAGAACTGCAACAACCAGTTCTCGACTCGAGAACCATAGCTGTGTGCTGAGCTGAAACCTGAATATACAGTCGACAAAACTAAAAAATCGATGCATGTCTGTCTCCAATATAGCCTTCTGTAGCCTACAGTATACATCATGTTTATAATGTGTTAACATAACGAATTAAACATATATGTTTAATTCGTTATGTTAACACATTATTTACTAAACAGTGCACCAAACCTTGGCAAGAGTTTACATCAATGATTTATATTGTTACTTAGAAATTAAATGAGCTGTTCCTGAAAATATTATTTTAGTATAATAAATGTTTAGTAGTAGTTAAACAGTTTTAGAATCCAATCATTATTTCCAATCGTTAAAATAATACAGTGATACAGTAATGTGATAAACATGTTTCCAAAATGTTTTATTTTGTTACACTTACTGATATGTTCAACTAAAGACATGGAAACGTACATTTCGTCCCTCAGAAAAAAAATGCACGCATGCTCAGCTCATCAACTCATCAGTTCTCAATATGTCGAACGTGTCCGAAAGAAACAGTTCTCGGTTCTGTACTGGTTATCCGACCGCTGTACCTGTATGTTCGGTAGTACACGCATGCGCAGTATCAGCTGCTCGTGCTCATCGCTTCTCTCAGCACCAACATATGTCTCCGTTCAGTGAACTTTTTGAGTTACTGAATAAAATGTACTAATGGATATTGGTTTATTTCGATTCGGAGGGACTGTCAGGCATGTCTGAAAGTGAGTAACTTTAGTAACTTGTGGTTTAGCGCTGACGCAAGACGCGAACTGTTTCGAACGATTCAGTCCGATTTAGTGTACTGGTTCGACCGGTTCACTAAAAAGAACCGGTTCAAAAGAACGATTCGTTCACGAACCGGCCATCACTATTATGTATTTGTATTGTGTAAAATAACAATGAACAGCAGAACTCAGTTTACACACATGTTTTTATTGATTCTTATTAAAAAAAGGCCTCTTGTCAACTATTTCAATGCGTCTGTCAAATTACTTTCAGGAAACTTAGTATAAATAATGACAATATGCATTTGATCAAATGTTACAGTACAAAGTAAACAAAAAAGTACAAACAAGACATTTAATGTTAAATATTGAAAGTCTGTTACTACTATTGTAAAAAATCACACGGTCATTGTAAATATCTAATATTATTATGCATATACTTGTATACTGTACATTCACTCCTCAAGAAACATCGGCCCCTGGTAATTAACCATAAAACAGCAATTATGCCAGATCTGATTGATGCTTCCTGACAAGGTGAGTGACACAACAGTATCCCAAATGTGGTTTTCCTTGACCCTTCGAATTACCCTTTCCACCAGAATTCTGAGGCGTGCAATGGCCTGTGTTTTTTTCACAGTCTTGTTTGCTGAACTGCTTAGCACGTTTGAAAGGTGGAATGATCAGTCTAGCACCAACAGTGGAGAGCATATCCTCGATTGTGAATCCTTTGTCTGCCATGACCTCATCTCCAGGTTCAAGCAGGTCCAAAATGCCGGACTTCTTTGTGATCTCTTTGTCGGAGATTGAACCTGTGTAAAGCTGGGAGATGAAAGTCATTGCACCACATGGAGCTACTCCAACCAGACCTTTAAATGTAGTGCTCTTGTAGCTGGAGAAGATCTCTGAGTGGAGTGTCAGAGATGTGGGGCTTTCACAGCGGACTTCTGTGCAATCCAGGATGACTCGCAGGTTTGGACAGAACAAACTGTACTTCTTAGGCATATTTGTTGCCTGGACATCCAAATGGGTACTGAACCCAACACTAAGAACAGGTAGTTAGCCCAGGTGATAATGGCCCTACTCACCGTGGCCACGCTTACCCCGAAAATGTCAGCGATTACTTGTTCCCTCAGTCCAGCAGCTACTCGACAGGAATACATGAACAGTTCATCTATGAGCTGGATCTTCCGTGCAGGGCTAGGGCTTGGGGATGCTTCCTGTCCCATCCTCTGTGCCTTAGTCCAGTACACAAGATTGCTGGCCGATGGACAAACAGACTCCCAGAACACCTGGAAAACTTCCTGTGAGGAAAACGTCTCGGTTACGTATGTAACCCTCGTTCCCTGAGTAGGGAACGGAGACGTTACGTCAGAAGTGACGGAGATTGGGGGTTTCGCATAGAAAGCCAATCCTCTTCGAGTATTAAAACACGAGCCAATGGCATGCAATGCCTTGGGGCTGCGGAAATTTGCATAGCGTACTCCGCCCTACTCCGTGAGTATAAAAGGAGGAAGTGAACGCAACCGCAGTATGTCTTCGCTGAGGAGCCAAGACTGAACTCGGCCTCTACCCAGCGATACAGCAGAAGTGGCAGGGAGACGTAACGTCTCCGTTCCCTACTCAGGGAACGAGGGTTACATACGTAACCGAGACGTTCCCTATCGTAGTCACTTCGAGTTACGTCAGAAGTGACGGAGATTGGGGGTCTGTGCCATCACGCCATCTTCAAGCTGTCTTCCAGTGCCCTGCGAAAGACTGAACCCCCGAGCCTTACCTCTTTTTTTTTTTTTTTTTTTTTTTGGGGATCCGACTTTGACACAGGATTACCAAGGTACACTGGGAACATATCCCGAAGGGGACATGCTACCAGCTGCCTACCGAAGGGAGGACTTAAGAATACACATATGGCCACATAGGAACGCATATGGAACACTGGAGTACCAACCGCAGGTGGCTACTGATTTAAACTCCAGGGTGGCAGATGGCTTGCCAAGGGAAGACACATGCTCAGAGAGGCTTACAGTGGATAATACACATGAGACGGTTACCATGGGGAACCGTGCGCATGGAGGCACCTAGCTAGCATCCAGAGCAACGCAGTGGTGCCCGCATCGTCGGTGCTGGAGGACTCAAGACTTCAATGGAAGAACTGAGGAAATATCGCACTTATCCAGTCCGGGGAGTGGAGTGGCGAGCAAGCGAAGACACCTGAGCGGATCCAGAACTGGCCGAAACGAGTACGTGAGAGGATACCGGCTCAATTCGCAGATTATAGAATCTGGCGAAGGTGTTGGGTGTCGCCCAGCCTGCAGCTCTGCAGATGTCTGTTAGCGAGGCGCCGTGCGCTAAAGCCCAAGAGGAGGCTACACTCCGAGTGGAATGGGCCGTCACACCAAGGGGGCACGGAAGGCCTTGCTGCTGGTAAGACAAAGCAATGGCATCCACTATCCAGTGGGACAGCCGTTGCTTTGAGAGAGCCCTTCCCTTCTGGCTCCCCCCATGACAGACAAAGAGCTGGTCTGAGGTCCTGAAACACTGCGTTCTGTCGACATAGGTGCGGAGAGCACGTACCGGACAGAGCAGTGCCAAGGCTGGGTCTGCCTCCTCCAGGGGCAGCGCTTGCAGGTTCACCACCAGGTCCCGGAGGGGAGTGGTAGGAACCTTGGGCATATATCCAGGCCGGGGTCTCAGGAATACGTGAGAGTAAGCCGGCCCGAACTCCAGGCACACTTCGTCAACAGAGAGTGCGTGCAGGTCCCTTACTCTCCTGATGGATACCAATGCAATCAGGAGTGCTGTCACATAGGACAGGGCAAAAACTCTACCGACTGCAAAGGCTCCAGGGGAGGCCTCTGCAGAGCACCCAGGTCTACTGAGAGGTCCCCAGAGGGCAGGAGGGGAGGGAGGCGGATTTAGCCCCCTCACTCCCCTCAGGAACCTGATGACCAGGTCATGCTTCCCATAGACTTACCTTTCACTGCATCATGAGACGCGGCAATGGCCGCGACATAATCCAAAGGGTGGAGGGCGACAGCCTGCGCTCCAACCCCTCTTGCAGGAAGGAAGCATGACTCCGATCGAACATCTCCGGGGGTCTTCTCAGCGAGAAGAACACCAATTGACGAAGAGGTTTCACTTCAACGCATAAAGGTGTCACGTGGACGACGCTCTTGCGGAAGTGATGGTTGCCGCCACCGCAGGTGGCAGCGAACTCAAACCTGCCTCGTCCCGTCCTGGAGCCACACGTGCAGCCTCCAAGATCGGGACGAGGGTGCCACAGAGTGCCCCGTCTCTGAGAGAGTAGGTCCGGTCTCAGAGGAATAGGCCAAGGAGGTGCTGTCGCGAGGAGCAAGAGTTCGGAGAACCACGTCTTGGTGGGCCAGTAGGGGGCTACCAGCAAGACCTGCTCCTCGTCCTCCTTGATCTTGCACAACACCCGTGCAAGGAGGCTCACTGGGGGAACGCACACTTGCGTGGGCCCCGTGGCCAGCTGTGCGCCAGCGCATCCGAGCCGAGAGAGCCGCGGGTCAGAGAATAACTGGGCGCAGTGGGACGAGTCCCGAGAGGCGAACAGGTCTAACTGTGCCTCCCCGAACTGGTCCCAAATCAGCTGGACCGACTGGGGATGGAGTCGCCATTCGCCGGAGATGGGACGGGCCCGGGACAGCTCGCGGCTGCCCGGTTCCGGTCTCCAGGAATGTAACTGCACGAAGGGACCTCAGGTGCTTCTGACTCCATATCAAGAGGTGGCGGGCGAGCTGCGACAACCGGCGCGAGCGTAGACCCCCCCTGGTGGTTGATGTACGCTACTGCCGTAGTGTTGTCTGAGCGGACAAGCACATGCTGGCCCTAGAGCACGCTCGGAAGCGGTGCCGGGCGAGCCGTACTGCCAACAGCTCGAGGCAATTGATGTGCATGAGGCGCTGGGCTCCTGTCCAGGAACCGGCGGCTGCATGCCCATTGCACATGGCACCCCAACCCGTGGTAGACGCATCCGTGGAGACAACGAGATGCCTGGAAACTCGCTGAATAGGGACCCTGTCCGTAAAAAGCTGAGGTTCGACCACGGGAAGAAGGATCGGCGGCACGTCGGAGTCACTGGAACTCGGAGCGAGCCGCGATGCCATGCCCACCTCGGGACTCGATCGCGAAGCCACAGCTGAAGCGGTCTCATATGAAGCAAACCGAGCGGCGTTGCCGCGGCCGCGGATGCCATATGCCCCAGGAGCCTCTGAAAAGTTTCAGTGGAACCGCACTCTTGCCCTCGAACTGTCGAAGACAAGCCAGCAGTGAGTGCGCGCGCTCGTTCGTGAGCTGCGCGGACATGGCGACCGAGTCTATCTCCATGCCGAGAAAAGAGATCCTCTGCACGGGGCAAAGTTTGCTCTTTTCCCGGTTGACCCGAAGGCCCAGACGGGCTAGGTGCCGTAGCACCAGGTCTCTGTGTTCGCAAACCTGAGCTCGAGAGTGTGCTAGTAACAGCCAGTCGTCGAGATAGTTCAGGATGCGAACCCCGTGTTCGCGAAGGGGAACAAGGGCTGCCTCGACGATCTTCGTGAAGACGCGAGGGGACAGAGCTAACCCGAATGGGAGAACGGCGTACTGGTATGCCTGGCCCTCGAAGGCAAACCGAAGAAACGGTCTGTGTCGAGGGAGAATGGAGACATGGAAGTACGCGTCCTTCAGGTCGATCGCTGCAAACCAATCCTGATACCGAACACATTCGAAAATGCGTTTGGCCGTGAGCATTTTGAACGGTAGTCGATGGAGAGAACGGTTCAAAATGCGCAGGTCCAGGATCGGTCGTAACCCACCGGTCTTTCTTGGGGACAATGAAGTAGGGGCTGTAAAGCCCGGACCTCACCTCGGCTGGAGGGACCGTCTCGATTGCACCCTTCGCCAGCAGGGTCGCAATCTCCGCTCTCAAGACTGGGGCATTGCCACCAACCATCGTGGAGCGAACTCCCCTGAAGCGGGGAAGAGACCGTGCGAACTGAATCGCGTAGCCGAATCCGATCGTTCTGATGACCCAGCGGGAACCCCGGGAAGCGCTAGCCAGGCTTCCAGGAAGTGAGCCAACGGGGTCATGCGAACCACAGACGTCCCCCCGGAGGGGCAGCGAGGCGGGTCGACCGGCATGCGTGCAGGAGTTACCCCGTCCGGATGCACCGTCGAAACCCGCTCCCCGACAGAAGAGACCAGGGAAGGCAGAGCGTTCCACGGGGGTCTGTTCTGCCGGGGGTCTGGCGACAGAGGGGGAAGGGATTGGCGTAGCCCGGGGACGACACACGCACCCTTCCGCGCCCTCCGAGACAGAGAGGAATGAACGGGGCGACGCACTGGACGTCGTGCGCGCTCATTCCAGTCTGTGTGCTCAATGACAGTGTCAGCTTTTCCTCAACCAGCTCAGGGAGCTAGCTAGAACAAAAGATTCTCCACCGGCCCTCCACCGGGGAAGGAGGGGCCCTGCCACCGCCTCCTGAGAAAAACCATGACACTATCACTGAGCGGCCCGCCTCAGGAACATCGCTTCGCCTGGCATCTAGCGGGGCACGCGGCCTGAGGGGGGGCTCTTTTCTTGGGACGCTTACCTGTGGCCTCCTCCGCGACGCGAACCGGCTGAAGGCTGCTGCTGGGGCCGCGTGGGAGGGAAGGGAGCCGCAGGGGGGCGTCCTCGGCGGCGAGCTGGCGGAGGCGTCCGAGCCGACGGCTGGTTGGAGGCAGCAGCTGGCCGTCGGGGCAGAGAAACCGCCTTCGTCTGCTCCTAGGCGGTCGAGAAGTGCTGGGCAAAGTCCTGGACCGCACCGCCGAACATTATGATGCTCCTGGACCACAGCGGTGGGCATCACCTGACCAAGGGAGCGAGCGACCGCCTCCGTGACCCGTTTAAGGACAAGGTAGGCGACAGGCTCGCAGCTCGCTTGGTCCGTCACCTCCTCGTGCACATTCCTGAGCAGCTAGCTTTGTAGGTGCTCATCATATGCAGGGCGGAGGCTGCCTGTCCCGCCGCTCTACAGAATCGCGCCGCCATAGACGACGAGAACCCATAGGCTTTGGAGGGGCATCTGAGAGCAACCGCCGGTTGACCGGGGGAGCCCCAGCGTACCCACAGACAGCCGCATCGCCGAGGGGAGGAAGGGCGGGGAACTAAGCACGCTTTTTTTTTTTTTTTTTTTTATTTATTTTTTAGTGCGTGTCAGTTCCGCATGCAACTCGGGGAAAAAAGGAAATTGGGGTTGGCCGTGGCCGTAAGGCGGCAGCGTTACCCAAAAACCAATTATTCAGCCGCGAGAGATCGGGGAGGGGCGGAGTTCCACCCCCACCCGATGCTCACGGACGCCCGAGATAGCACGGCCATCATCGCGGGATCAGACACGGCGGCGCTGACGCTCCCGAGGGAGGCAACGCGGCCGCATCCTCACTTCCCGAGGAGTCAAGCCCGCCTAGTGATGCTGTGATCGACATCGCATCATCATCTGGAGCGCTGCCCGAAGCAGCCGGTGCCACCGAAGAAGCAACCGACTGAATCGAACTAACGCTCGCTGGCTCTCGCACTGAGGCGGGAGGTGTGGCCCGAGGAATCGTCGGGGCTTATCCCACACCATCACCGTAAATCACCAGGTCCCCGGGTCGACGGGCCCCCTATGGAGGAAACCGATCGAGCGGGGGGGACCGGGACTCTCACTCAAGTGAGATCATTGAGTCTCGACCTCAGTGTAGAGATGGTCATGTTCCCACAGAAGGAAAATGAGTCATCCACGAACGCTGCTGCTGCATGCTGAAATGCCCAGGCATACAAAGCAGCGATCGTGACCATCAGATGACGACAGAAATCAATCACACCCAGAAGAGCACGGGCGAACCGTCTTTAAAAAGACGTGCGCGTGCAGCTCTTTCAATGAGAGGAGGAAATTCACTCTTTCAGCGCTGAAGCGACCAGGGAGAAGCGCAAAGTCTGGCAGACCACTGCTCAGATCGCAGGCGATGCAGAATCTCGCTGGGTACCGCCGTCACACCAACACTGAAGAGGACGCTCGTCTCGAAGAGTCTTGAACAGTGCTTTCAGGAGTGAAGAGGTTCTCTTGGCTCCGAAGCGAAAACATACTGCGGTTGCGTTCACTTCCTCCTTTTATACTCACGGAGTAGGGCGGAGTACGCTATGCAAATTTCCGCAGCCCCAAGGCATTGCATGCCATTGGCTCGTGTTTTAATACTCGAAGAGGATTGGCTTTCTATGCGAAACCCCCAATCTCCGTCACTTCTGACGTAACTCGAAGTGACTACGATAGGGAACTTTGTATAGTATTTGATTGTGTGATCAGAAACACAAAATCTGCTCATTATTGCTTGTTTCTCTAGTGACATTTTCTGCAGTCTAGCCTCCAGTTCTTCAATGTACTGCAGAGCCTCATCTAATGCACCTAATAAAAATGTAAATAATATAGTTAGCAACTAATTAAGCTGTTTTTTTTTTT